>JAQHUG010000121.1:4624478-4637727 GCA_028555095.1 Dicrostonyx torquatus
ACCAATTTCTTGATTCTTTGTATATTTTGAAGATCAGACCTCTGTCTGATGTGGGGTTAGTGAAGATCTTTCCCCATTCTGTAGGCTGTCGTTTTGTCTTGTTGACCGTGTCCTTTGCTTTACAGAAGCTTTTCAGTTTCAGTAGGTCCCATTTATTAATTGTTTCTCTCAGTGTCTGTGTTGCTGGGGTTATATTTAGGAAGTGGTCTCCTGTGCATTCAAGTACATTCAAGTGTACTTCCCACTTTCTCTCAGTTTCTTATAGATATAGCAATCTGTGAAAATTAAAGAATATAGCAGATTAAGTGTGATTAAATTTTTCATCTAAGAAAGGAAACATTTTATAAGGATAAGTCCCGTTATTTTTATTATACTTAAGTTAGTGCATGCAATTACAGATTAAATAAATCTTTCCACATATTTATAATCTAGTAAAATTAATCAGTTTCTTCCTTTGAGGAAGGAGACAGAGATATGAATCTTTGAAGTACATGATATATTCTAATTTTTATATATGTTCTGTACCTAGGAAGCCAGGTCTGTTTTGACCTGTGACAAGACAGTTTTTGATAAACAGTGTTGCGGTTTTTAAACACATACTCATTTTTCCTATCCTTCTCTCCCTTCTTCCCTCCTTCCCTCCCCCCCACACACGAATTCACACATGCACACTCTGCCAGTCAAGATGCAGAAAAATGCCACCACTCTCAAAACTCTCCCTTATGTTACACCATTCAAGAACCCTAACAGCTAGGAAACATTGAATTATCCTTTCATTATAGTTTTCTCCATCATTAGTGTACATTCCATTTTCTATTGGTATAAAATTCTATTGTTACAAAATACCCAAGGCTGCTACCTCAGAAACAAAAGATTGTTTAGCTCACTGTTTTAAAGATTGAAGAACAGAGTGCTAACATCTTAGAGTTAAGCCCAGCTTTATTAACAACATGGTGGATAGCATCTTAGCTAGAACACAAGAGAAGTAGGAAGCAGAGATGACCTCTTAATCAGGGAGCCAGGTAGATTAGGAGATAGGATCACATGAGTGAATACATATTGTATTTGTCTTTCTGCTACTTAGTTTTCTCATTCAGGATGGTTTTTTTCCTAGTTCCATCTATTTGCCTACAAATTTCAAGATATCAGTGTTTTTTACTCCATTGTGTACATGTTCTTTATCCCTAGGTTGTATCCAGGTTCTGGCTATTATAATAATGCTGCTATGAACATAGCTGGTCAAATGTCCTTGTAGTATGATTGAACATCTTTTTGGTATATGCCCAAGAGTGATTACTGGGTCTTGAGGTAGATTCCCAGTTTTCTCAGAAATTGCCACATTGATTTCCAAAGTGACTGTACAAGTTTGCATTCCCAACAGCAATGGAGGAGTGTTCCCCTTACTCCACATCCTCTCAAGCATAAGCTATCATTAGTGCTTTTCATCTTAGCCATTTTGTCAGGCATAAGATGGTATCTCAAAGTTGTTTTGATTTGCATTTCCCTGATTGCTAAGGATGTTGAACAAATCCTTAAGTGCCTTTCATTCATTTGAGATTTCTCTGTTGAAAATTCTGTTTTAATCTGTACCATTTTTGTATACAAATATTCATAGATATTTATTTATAATAGCCACTAACTATAATACAGCTATTTGCTGAAAAACAGGGTTAATCGAACTAGAAACATATGCAACCCAGAAATAAAAATTGGAATATAATACTATGTACATAAAGTTGGATGAATCTCAGAACATTCTTAGTGAAAAACAACCTCTCAATATTATATGTACTCATTTGCTAGCATCCTTGAAAACATGAAGTAATAGAGAACAAGTTAGGCGCTATCAGGTTTCATGGACTATAGATAGAAGAGTGATGAGTATTTGATTGTTAATATAGTAATAATAGTTAACTTGTAGCATCAGGAGCACCAATATGCATTTGGCATCTAGTGACTGATCCATAATGCTATTGATGACATAAAACCAAATATGAAGAAAAAACAAAAATATTTTCAGATATAATTAATGTGAAATAATATTTCATTAAGAGAATCTCTGCCCAGGGAATGTTACTGCTTTGTTGCAGCACAAACAATTTTATGCTAAATGAAAAGAATCAGGGTCTACAAAAGGAACAAGGAGCACCAGAAATAGTTACATGTGTAACCCAGGCAATGTAGCTTAGCTCCTTGAAGCTACAGGTCACTATGTCTTATATTCTGGTAATTTTACATCGCATGGGGTTTAATTTGTTTTTGTATTCATAGTAGCAGAGTACAATTAAAATTAGTTATGACCGATTTATTTTTTGATTGTTTTTATTGAGCTCTACATTTTTCTCTGCTCCCCTCCCTGTCTCTTCCTTCTCCCCTTCAACCCTCCCCCAACATCCCCATACTCCCAATTTACTCAGGAGATCTTATCCTTTTCTACTTCAAGGTTATTTCCTAATTTCTTTTCTTTGAGATTCAGTGTAGCTGGATTTATGTTGATTTCTTTGATCCATTTGGGCTTGAGCTTTGTGAATGGTGAATAGATATGCATCTGTTTGCATTCTTCTACATGTTAACATCCAGTTATGCCAACACCATTTATTGAAAATGCTTTCTTTTTTTCTATTGTATAATTTTATCTTTTTGTCAAAAATCAGTTGTTCATAACTGTGTACATTAATATCAAGGTCCTTAATTCGATTCCATTGGTCTGTTTTTGTGCCAATACAATATTTCCTTAGTTTTTTATTTTCTTTTATTATTATTTTGAGAATATAATTTAATTATATTTTTCCCTTTGCTTTCCTCCCTCAAAACTTTCCAATATACCCCTTCTGACTCCTTTCAAAATCCATGGCTTCTTTTTTTCACTAAGTGCTATTACGTATATATATATGTAATATAACTGCTCAATCTGTATGATATTTGTATGTGTATTTTCAGAGCTGATCATTTCTCTGCATCAACATCTCTCTTTTTCCCCTCAAATGATCACTTTTTCTTAGTTTTATGACTCATCTCTATTCTTATACCCACATTTATACAATACATAAATCTTAAAAGCTACAATCTAGATATGAATGACAACAAGTGATATTTGCCTTTCTGAGCCTGGATTGAGTCACTTACTAAAATAATTTCTGAATCCTTCCATTTAACTACAAATTTTATAATTTAATTTTTCTTTGCTGCAGACCTCCACCTCACAATGGATCTTGATGGTGCTTACTTGAATCTAGATATGAGATAAAATGCATGAAAATACATACATAGTATTCATACAGGCATGAATTCAGATTACATATGTTGAAAACAGAATGAGTTCTGTATTTTCTTTGATAGTAATGCACCAATGTTAACTGCCTGGTTTTGATACAGAACTGGAGTTATTTTAAGTCTCATAAGAGTTGCTGTTTGAAGGGTAGCAGTCCCTGAAGACACTCTTCCTGTGATGATACAACTGTTTTTTTTGTTTGTTTGTTTGTTTGGGTTTTTTTTTGTTGGTTTTTTTTTTTTTTTTTGGTTTTTCGAGACAGGGTTTCTCTGTGGTTTTTGGAGCCTGTCCTGGAACT
This sequence comes from Dicrostonyx torquatus, assembly GCA_028555095.1. Taxonomy (NCBI): domain Eukaryota; kingdom Metazoa; phylum Chordata; class Mammalia; order Rodentia; family Cricetidae; genus Dicrostonyx; species Dicrostonyx torquatus. Next base: position 4,628,048 of record JAQHUG010000121.1, read on the forward strand.
AGCTCTTGTAGACCAGGCTGGTCTCAAACTCACAAAGATCCGCCTGCCTCTGCCTCCCGAGTGCTGGGATTAAAGGCGTGCGCCACCACCGCTCGGCCGATACAACTGTTTTAAATCAAAGTTTTCAATGAATGGCTCCCATTTATCTGGATGGTTTAAGTCTAGTTGTGCTGAAGTTATAATAATTTGGAAAGGCATTTGCCACACCTCATCCCCACTGTATCATAGGGCCAGGAAACCCAGAAAAACTGAAAGATCTACATGGCAGATAAGCTCTCCTACTTTATTAATATCTTTCTGTCCTTTTTAAGTATGCGTATTTCTTTGCTTTTTAAAAGTATTTTTATGAGAAAATTGCCAATCTTCACTTATATTTAGTGTTAGTGCTTATTCTTAGCTTTCTGTTTCTTCTACTAATAACAATACAGGACAGATGACATTAATGTGTTCTGCATTAATAATCCCCAAACCGACGAAACCCAAAAACATTTTTAAGAAAGTAAAATATTGCGACTTTAATATGCTGAATTCTGTCGTTACTTACCATCATTGTGGCAACAGTATAATAAGTTGTGAATTAGAAGAATCATGTGGTTGTTTTAACTTTCACTTTTCTTTCTACTGAAGAAAATGTATTGGAATGCAGAATAAGAAATTTGACCTCATTATATGGGAAATCCAGAATCATCTCAAATTTATTTAAATTGCCCAAGTTAAAATTTACAAGTGTAAATGTCTTCAATAGTGCATTTGAAAACATTCATTTTAAGGTACAAAAGTAATAAAGATATATGGGTCCTGCCTTGTAAGTTGCTGATATAGCTGTGGCATACTGGAAATCTTACCAACTTCAAGTTCCAGGCTTCAATTTTAATCTCATCTCTGCTGCTTATCATTAAACCTTGTGGTATCTGCCTTTCCTCAAATATTGACTAGATCATGCACATGCACAAAGTTAATAAGTGTATCATGAGAGTGATAATATTGAAATATAGCCTATTAAAATGGGTGTTAGAAAATGTGGTCAAATTGCTGCAGGTTTCTAAGAAAGTATTACCAATGATAAGAGAATCAGATTGAGCTATAGAAAGTGAAAAGATAGTGGGGAAGAGTGAATAGTTAGAAACCTTGAAAATTTGAGCACAGCACCATACCATCATTCTACATTCTTAAAAGCATATTCTACCAGCTGTTTATATATTTTTATTGTTTTTTATTGAGTTCTACATTTTTCTCTGCGCCCCTCCCTGCCTCTCCCCTCCCCTTCAACATCTTGAATTTTGCAGGAAGCTGTTTATATTTTAATGTTATTTTTTTAATGTTAGCACAGTTAATTGAGATCTTATTTGGTAAGATTTATATAGCTTAAAAATAGTTAATTCTTATGTTTAACAAGAGGATATCCTGGCAATAGGGCAGGTGCTGTCTTTTCAGTGTGTTTCATAGTCCTTGTTCATTGTTTGCATTTGTTTTTAAGTCTGTAATTTAATCTTCTCAAAAGTACTTTGGTAGTCTGTAAATTTCCTGAACGTAAGTGCTGCTTTCGGTATTAGAATATTTTAGTATATTCTAAAAGAAATATAGAACAAATGAAGGTATTTGATGTTTGATAGGTTTTCTTTTGAATGATATTAGTACAAAGATTGTTGTGGTCTAAATATATCTATCAGTGGTACTTTTTCCCCAATAGTAAATCATTCACAGATACTTGTCACTTTTCAGCTTTTATGATCTATTTTGCTATATAATTTCAACTTTACATTAATGAAAAATAACTAAAGTATTTATTACCTATATACTAAATATTATACTTTATTGAAGTAGGATGAAAAAGACCGATATGATGTAGACTTTCCAGGTTATAAAAGGAAAGGAAAATATATATACAGAGATAACTATAATGCAAGACAGTTTACTGCTAAGTGCCATGAGCTCTGTAGAATTTCAGATTATAGAAAACATTTTTAGCAGCTAGTCAAGAATGCTTTTGTGGACGCAGTAGCATTTGACTAATTCACGTAGTTTGTAAATTAATATTAACATTGTAGTGTGGTGAAAGAATCTTAAAATAGTACCAAAGATTTTTATCTTTGTAAATTTCAAAAATCATTTCAATTCCAGTAAATGTATCCAGTAAATATTACCACAAATAATAATTTAAGGAAAATATTTGTACTTTTATAATAAATGTTTTGTGTATGGTGAGTAATTGATGTTTTTATATTTTTAGGCCATGAATATTGTGGTTCCTTTCATGTTTAAATATGCTGTAGACAGCCTCAACCAGATGTCGGGAAATATGCTGAACCTGAGTGATGCACCAAATACAGTTGCAACCATGGCAACAGCAGTTCTGATTGGCTGTATGTGTGATTCTTTAATCTGTCTACAGGTGTTGACTTTCTTCAAGAAGGTTTCATCATATTTGAGCAGATGACCTTTTCACCACAAATACAGCTTAGCATTTTGGATTTTTATTATTTTATGTGAGATTTGTTTTGATCTGTTTTTGAAAGTTCTTTCTATGATATGCTTTGCAAAACTTCTGTGATACAGTAGCATTTTCCATGTTTAAAAAAGAATAATATAAAATAAGACATTAACTGTATTACTACTAGCTTCACTAGGCTTTTTTATAAGTTATCTTTCTAGAAAGGCCAGTTATTTTTTTTCTTACTGTTAATATTAAATAGAAGTAGATAATTAATGATATATGAAAATTAGTGCTTTGTTAAAATATATTGAGTAACCATGAGACACAAATGCAATTAGAAAATAATAGAATGTTCTTTCAAATGAACTAAGGAGCCGTGCATTTGAAAGGGCACTTTAAGACTTTAGAGACAGAAACAGGAGCTTGCTAAAAGCACTTGACTCTTCAGGATCTAAGCCTTTTGCATTTGTTATTTGAGAGAGTTGAATTAGATATTGTACACTTATCCACAATGAGGCCACCTGGGCCATTCTATATTAAAAGTATTTTAATTGGAAATTTTTTTCAGCATCTGAAATCTAGGGTCAAATAACACTGAAAGGAATTTATGATGATGGAAAGGTTAATACTCATTAGAGTAGATAAGTTCTATGCTTCTTTTAGTGTAAATATTCTGTGTTATATGTATTGGCAGAATTATTCATCATATAAAGATTTCCTGCAGCCTTGCTACTTACACTGCTCCAATTCTAAATAGTACCCCTCCTAATTTTTTCATTTGTTTTGTTAGATGGTGTATCAAGAGCCGGAGCTGCCTTTTTCAATGAAGTTCGAAATGCAGTATTTGGAAAAGTAGCCCAAAATTCAATCCGAAGAATAGCCAAAAATGTATTTCTCCATCTTCACAATTTGGATCTGGGTTTCCATTTGAGCAGACAGACAGGAGCTTTATCTAAGGCTATTGATAGAGGAACAAGGGGTATTAGTTTTGTCCTCAGTGCTTTAGTGTTTAATCTTCTCCCTATCGTGTTTGAGATGACACTTGTCAGTAGTGTTCTGGTAAGTAATGCATTTTTTCATAGTAACCTTTTATCTTTCAGTCTTATTAATAGCAAATAAATAGTTGAAGCTGTTTATGCTCTTGCATACCTTGATGCCAGAAACATTTTGCTGTTTGTTTCATTATTTTGCCATAGGTGTCAAAGGACTTTCCAAATTGTTTCATTTTTTAGACACCTAGATCATTGATTAGTGCTTCTAGTGTTTTTTTTCCCAAGAATTTTGTATGTCACACATTGGATTGTGTGATCAAAATATTTAGATTTGTTTAGCAATCCTAATACATTATAACATTGTAAACTTTAAATTAATTCCTCTTTAGGCTTACACAGTTTCAGTGTTAGAATTTGATGGTATAATTGTGACAGGTGCAATTTGACTTTCTTTCCTTGTTATCTAGAGTAGATTATTTAAGATACTTGATTTTAATCCATTATTGATTAATGTAACTTCTCAGCATCACAGTTTTTATAAGTATCCTTTGACTGAAGTTTGCTGTTGTGATGCTATAAAGTGACAAGAACAGTAACCACTTTCTTTTTTAAGTTTTGTTTCATTATATTGTTTTTAAAACAATAATTTTAAAATAAATATTTCTTATTTATTTGAAGTACATAATATCTTAAATAATACTTTCAAAGAAAATAGTATCTGTTTTGCCAAGTGTTATATTAAAATTTAGACTATAAACTGCTATATGCAGTTACAATTTTGATTCAAAATGTAATTAACCATGGTTCATCATCACCTTTTACTAAACTAATTATTTTTCCATTTTTAACAGTGCTATTTTATTTTACATAATAGAGAATGTTGCCAGATTTTTTTACATGATAAATCTCTCACTTTTCCTATTGTAAATGATGAAAGAGACAGTTCAATCACTTCTCACTTCTCTTGACTTCTTTTTCCAGTATTACAAATGCGGTGCCCAGTTTGCATTGGTAACCCTAGGAACACTTGGTGCATACACAGCATTCACAGTTGCGGTTACACGGTGGAGGTATGGTATATCCCAGAGGCCAGTCAAGGCTGCAGAAATTAGTTATGGTATAACATGTTTCAGGCTGTGTAAATCTTTGTCTTACAGAACTAAATTTAGAATTGAAATGAACAAAGCAGATAATGATGCAGGTAACGCTGCTATTGACTCACTGCTGAATTATGAAACTGTGAAGGTAATCTGTCTAAGTGTCTTTTCGGCTACCTTTCACACTAGGGTTTGTTCTGTCTTAATTTAATAAGCACTGTAAGAATATCAGATTAGGTGTGATGAAATAATACTCCTTCATTTTTCTTTTGTTTAGAAATGTTCTCCCTTTCTCTTTGATTTTTATTTGGAAATATCAGAATTTTACCTTCTGAGTTTATAAATATATGATCATAAATATATGGTTAGCATCTTGATTACAAATGAATATAGCTAATTAAGTTGACATGCAAGTTCTTGATCCTCTTTTTATCTTTCATAATGCCTAGCATCATGCTTTTCCTTAAATTTTTCATTCATTTTTGCATTTATTCACTTAATAATTACTGAATTGCTCTCATATGCAAGACACTGTACTGAGCACTATGCTGTGATGGGAGGAGATGGTAAAAAAAAAAGATTACAATGTCCCCCTTGACTTCTCATAATTTTATAATCTGCTAGAAAAGTTAAAGTAAGTATTCAAATGACTACTTAAAAAGGCATGATATGATGAGAGCAGGTGGAACTGTGAATTTAGGCATCAAGGTTAAGGCTTTGTGAAGGAAGTGTCATTAGTAGAAGGCATGTTTAAATCAAGCCTAGGTTCAAATTTATTAACTAGTTAAGAAATGTTTGTTGGATGAATTTTGAATATAATCCATTATTTGAGAACCTTCAGGAATACTATTATCTAATATATTGAAGTCAATATTTTTATGTTTAACAGTTTCATACATGTACATAATGTGTTATGATTATATCCCCCCATTATCCTTTCCTATCCCCTTCCCATTATCCCTTCTCATTCCCTTCCTACTCCTCTGACCCATTTTTTTCTTCAAAGTTGAATTTTATTTTATAATAGGATCTTCAATACCAAAGTATAGCTATATATTAAGTGTGATAAAACTTACACCAGTTGCAGTATATATTCAAATTTGCCAATAGTTACTATTTTTATATATTTATAGTATTTTAATAATGAAAAATATGAAGCACAGAGATATGACGGATTTTTGAAGACATATGAGACTGCTTCATTGAAAAGTACCTCTACTCTGGCTATGCTGAACTTTGGCCAAAGTGCTATTTTCAGTGTTGGATTAACAGCTATAATGGTGCTTGCCAGTCACGGAATTGTGGCAGGTAATGGATTGATGGTTATCACATTTAGAGACTATTATAAATGGGTTAATGGAAGAAATAAGTGTTTTGTATTAGTTGTAAAGTGTGCTCAGTAAAGCACTTAGACATTTTCAGAGTGTTTTTCTTTTCCCATCAGAATGTGTTTTCTTGATTGATAATTCTTTTACTTCCTTTTTATTAACACTGACTTGCTCATTAAATGAAAGTACTGTTTATTCATTTTATGGTTCTATAACCCGATTCTTTAGGGAGAATTTGTTTTAAAAATCAACCATGTAAAATGTTTACTTTTATGATACCTTTTTAAAAAAATAATAATGCTTTTATTAATTTGAGACATCAACCTTTTTAGTATCTGGTATTTTTAATTTTTCTTATAAATCTGGAAAACAATGCTATTAATTTACTGTTTAGTTCAAAGGTCTTGTTTTATAATTCAGTAGCTTTTTCTACTGTTTTTTTTTTTATTTGCAAGTAATGTCTGTGCCTACTCTTCATAATATGAGATGTATCATCTTTCTTGGTCATGATAGCCATTCACTCCAATTGTAATATATGTGCTTTTATGAGTTTTCTTTTTAAATACTATACAAGAAATCTTTGCTTATGTCTTAGAGGAAAAAGCAAATATATTTAACCTTCTGCTTCTGTCATTACTTAAGTCATTCTTTTTCATATATTACACAGTGTGTTAGGTGTGCTTTTTCCTTTTCATGCACTATACACCAGGTTCCTACATTGCCTAATTCATGCATTCATATGCTCTATAATGTTGCTGATTATGTACATTTAGAACTATTTGTCATAGAAATTGGCTTTAACCTCTTTCTTAAGCTAGAGAGCTTTTACCTTTTCTTTCTCCAACTGCATAATAAGGTGCCCTTACCGTCGGAGATCTGGTAATGGTGAATGGACTGCTTTTTCAACTTTCATTACCCCTTAACTTCCTGGGAACTGTATATAGAGAGACAAGACAAGCACTCATAGATATGAACACTTTGTTTACTCTGCTCAAGGTCGACACGCGGATTAAAGTAAGTAATGTGTATTAGCCTTTTCAGAAGATCATGGAGTACTGTCTCACTAATACTGGGTTGCTGCAGGACAGTGGTTCTCAACCTGCGACTTGTAACCTGTAACAGAGGTCACATATCAGATATCCTGCATATCACTTATTAACACTACAGTTCTTAAACAATAGCAAAATTATGGTTATGAAGTAGGAACAAAAATAATTTATGGTTGGGGGTCAGCACAACTTGAGGAACTGTATCAATGGTCGTATTAGGAAGGTTGAGAACCACTGTTCTAGGAGAATATTCTTACATCATTAGGTTAGACAAACAATTTCCTCATTGTCATCTCTTCCCCAACTCCTCACCAAGAAAATCTTTGCTGTGCAGTGATTGCATACACCTTTAATCCCAGCACTTGTGTACTTGGTACACAGAGGCGGGCAGATCTTTGTGAGTTTAAGTCCACTCTGATCTAAAAAGCAAGTTCTAGGACAGCCAGAGTTGTTGTTATACAATGAAACCTGTCGTGGAAAACCAAGATAGATAGAGTCTTCCCAGTATCTGGCATATATAGAAATTTCTTACCTACTCATTTTTATGCAGTGAGTAATAAAAAAAAATCATACTTGGAAGTAGCCTTATTCCATTTGCATAAACCTCCTTTCCCATATTTTTCCTGCTCTCTCTGTTAATTAAAAACATTGTCTAAAGAGCTTACTCTAAGTAGTATGTTGTTTTTCTTTTTTCGTCCCTTCTAGGACAAAGTGATGGCATCTCCCCTTCAAATAACACCACAGACAGCCACAGTGGCCTTTGATAATGTGCATTTTGAATATATTGAAGGACAGAAAGTTCTTAGTGGAGTATCTTTTGAAGTCCCTGCAGGAAAGAAAGTGGCCATTGTAGGAGGTAGTGGGTCAGGGTGGGTAATTTAGTTTTTTATAAAATTCTACATTATTGTCTGATAATTGTGAATGTGAATTTTTTTATCATAGTGAAATAATTACTGTACTTAAATGGAGCTTCCCTAGTGACGACAGATGCTGATTAGCCTTTCTTCATTTCCAATTTCAGAAAGAGCACAATAGTGAGGCTGCTGTTTCGCTTCTATGAACCTCAGGAGGGTAGCATTTATCTTGCTGGTCAAAATATACAAGATGTGAGCCTGGAAAGTCTTCGGAGGGCAGTGGGAGTAGTACCTCAGGTATTTTAAAACAAAAATGTAATTGTTAGAGAGCTGGAGGATATATTATTATAATAATTTGAATCCAAGGAGCCAGCATATGCTAATGAAGTGGATAATGTTAAACTGTTCAAGTGAAATTCTACTACCAAAAGGAATTGTGTTTTGAGACAGCATCTCACCGTGTACTTCTGACTGGCATGCAATTCACCATGTAAACCAGATTGTCCTCAATCAAACAGACATGGTTTCTAACCATAGCTCTAAGACTAATCAGTTCTGTGGCACTAGTATCACTTTCTTCATTTCTAAAATAAATAATTTTTTATTTATTTTATTCTTATAATTTTTATAAGAAACAGTTATTTTAGAGGATACATACATACCTATTTACCAGACATGATACCCACAATATAAATATTCAGAAAATTGAAACTAATACTTTTGAATATCTTTTAACAAAATTAGATCTATAATTACAATGTAATTTATCTACCAACCTCAAGTTTTATGCCTTATTTGCTACTGTGTCTACTTTTTTTTTTCCAGGCATACAGTGCCTGACTGATAGTAATCATTTAAAAATATTTGGTGAGTGACATTGAAACAAAGAAGTAAATTCTAGGTACAGCCTGAGAAAACAAAAAGTAGATAGTCTTACAGTGTATATAGTTTTATCTTAAAAGTCTATAAAGGAGTTTGAAGCTGTACCTGAATGCTAGAGTACTTGTCTGATGTCAACTGGTAAAGTTGATTTATGAAACCAAGTATCAGATCTCTGGGAGAACAGATCATATGGGGAAGGGAGAGGAGAAAACCTACAAGTAAGTTACCAGGAAGGAAATGGTTATCACAGCATTTGGGAGGCTATGATAGAGTAAGATTGAGGCAGCCTGGGACATAATGCGTTCCAGGCAGATCTGGACTACAGAGTAAGATTCTATCTTTTAAAAACTAAAACAAAAAGAGTGATCAGACAGGGATATGCCAATTATAAAAGGTCCCCAAGTGCTCCAGCATATGGCACTCCTTTCTAGCCCATCTTTTGCTGAGAATCACAAATTTTAGTGGGTATGAGTCACCTAGGAAGATTGTAGAAATTCCATTTCTTTTTCACATGCTCGGCTTCTGATTGTGGAGTACATTGTGAGCCCAGAAATCTATATTTTAATATGCATCTTAGATGATTCTGATAGACATTTTAAGACTGACTTTGTGTTAAGAAACAGTAACCTATACTGTTTTCCAAGTGAACTGCATTCTGGACTATGACTTCATTTGGTACTGTGTTCTAATTCATATGTCATATATCTGCCATTCTTTGGGCTATATGATTTCACCCATCCTTTTGAAAAATAAAACATTAAATTCACAAAGGAGGAAAAGCTATTCATCCTTTTTGGAAACATTAGTAATATAAAATTCGGTGAAAATGAAATAACACTTTTACCTAATAGACTGATAAATGAAGTTTTTTCTTTTTATTCATTTCTCTTTGGTGGCCCTCCAGTCAACTCCCAAATAATCACACAGAGACTTCTTATGAATGACTGGCCTTAGCTTGGCTTGTTTCTAGCCAGTTTTCCTTAAATTATCCCATCTACATTCTGCCACTTTATTTCTGTATATCTTTTATTTCCTTCTTTCTTT
>JAQHUG010000121.1:4638905-4672407 GCA_028555095.1 Dicrostonyx torquatus
TTGCTTTTCAGGTTGTTGGAGGAATTCTTGCATTGGCGCCTGCCCATCTTTTCTTTTAAATGTGGTCAGAAGAGTCTAGGTGGCTTGGACCTTAAACCTCTGAGTGTACAAATGAAAAAAAAAGAATACAACGCATCTTTGCATCATTAAATAAATATTACACAGTATGAAAGAATGTAACTCATCTTTAACTAATATTCCACAACAGATAAAGATTTTGAAAACCAGAATGTCTAATTTAGATATAATTCTGTAACGTGGGCAGCATTGCTTTTCTCATGAAAGAATATGGCTTTCATCATAAGAAAATTAACAATACATATAAAATTCTGAAAAAGTATTCTAATAAGTCTGACCCTAGGAAATTTTAGTAAGAAATTAAACGATACAAACATGGGTCTTTAATACAGTGTTATCTACAGCATTATTTATAATTGTCCAAGGTGAATACCATATAAACATTCGGTGATAATTGAATGTTTGAAGTATTATAGAGTCAAGTGCCATGTAGTCATTAAATTTTTTCAAATTATATTATGATTGTTTTGTTTAACAAATATAGATATTTTGCCTGCATTTAGTCAGTTTTTATACCCCATGTATCCTGGTGTTTGAAGAAACCAGAAGAGAGATTTGAATTTCTTGAATCTGAGGTTACAGATGAATGTGGATGTGTACTGGGAACTGAACCCAGATTTCTGGAAGAGCAGCCAGTGCTCTTAACCAGTGAGAAATTTCTCCAGCTCAGCATTAAAGTTCTAAAGAATATTGAGTATCATGAACAGTATGTCAATACAACTATGTAAACAAGTATTACATAGTTAGTATTAGATCTGTTTAATGTTGCAGACTATTACTTTAAATATGTGAAGGTGTGTTGACAGATGTTTTTGTTCTGCCCGGTCCTGCAGCCATTCAGTTCCAAAAAAACACACAGAGCTCTGCATTAATCATAAACTGATTGGCCCATTAGCTCAGGCTTCTTATTAACTCTTATAACTTATATTAACCCATAATTCTTGTTTGTGAGCCATGTGGATTGGTACCTGTTATCAGCGAAGCAATCACATCTTGCTTCCTCTGCATCTGGGTGAAGGCTGCAGACTGAGCTTTCCTTTTCCCAGCATTCTCCTGTTCTCGCTACCCCGCCTCTACTTCCTGACTGGTTGCCCCGCCTCTACTTCCTGCCTGGCTACTGGCCAATCAGCATTTTATTATCATACAAGTAACAAATCTTTACAAAGTACAAATCCATTGTCCCACAGCAAAGGTGTGTTGCATTTGTTTATGCTGTATTTGTTTAATGATGTAAGGATGTGCTGCTTTTCCTGCCTAAGGCACCTGATTGCTCTAATAAAAATCTGAATGGCCAATAGCTTGGCAGTACAGGGGTAGGCAGGTTTGGCAGACAGAGAGAATAATTAGGAGGCAGAATCTAGTCTTAAGAGGAGAAAACTAGGGAGAAAGAGAAAGAAGCACTCAGGGCCAACCAGCCAGGCAGTGAAAGTAGGACATACAGAATGAAAGAAAGTTGAAAAGCCCTAAGGCAAAACATAGATGAAGAAAAGCAGATTAAATTGAGTTATAAGAGCTACTGGGACAAGCATAAGCTAAGGCAAAGCATTCATAACTAATATTAAGACTCACATTTTTATTTGGAAGCTGGCAGTCCAAGAAAGCCTGCTATAAAGGATATCAAACAAAATATTCTGGCTGTACAACATAGATTAATACTTGCAGTTAGAGAAAAAGGTGGAATAGACACCAAAGTATTTTTGTTTTTTCTAGATGATAAAGTTAATACATTATTTTTTTTTAAAATTTGTGAACTTTGTGTGTGTGTGTGTGTGTGTCTGTGTGTATGGTACATGCCATTTTGTATCATACCTACAGATAGGTCTGTGATTATTTAAACTAAATTAACAGTTGCATCATTTCACATAATTACTCATTTTTAGTGTGTGACAGGAGTATTTATCAAAAATCATGAAAATAGTTCATTTGTGTTTTGTTTTGGGAGATAGGGTCTTAGTCTGTACTGCAGGCTAATATCAAGCTCATGGTGCTCCTACTTCTGATCCCAAGTGTTGGGATTACAAGGGTGGATCATCACACATGTTTAGTTAATTTTTATTTTATCTACTTTTGGTTATATTTTTCTATTTTCAGTTAGCATTTATTAATTTTTACAGAATATAAAATACTGTAAAAAGAATTCTGTGTGTAGGACTTTAAGCTTATTTGGTACATTTAGTATGAGAAATTTATGTTAGTAGTGGATATAGAAATGACCAGAATATTACTTAAAATAGTATCTGAACCTGAAAATCATGTAAAAGAAAACCTTTACTGGATATCCTGGTGAATATTAACAATTAGAGCCATTTTATTTCACCTTGCTCTCAATCATTCAGAGACTGAAAAAAAGAATAGGAGATGAATGCTCACTTGAAACAAATTAGCTTTAGTATGCCATGTCAAAACAAGGTGAATTATCAAATGACAGCTTGCAGTGAACTTCCTCTAAATAAGTACATACATGATGCACAAATTCTTTATTTGCTGAGTTTCAAGGCCAAAGTAGAAGCTTCTTATAAATACAGGGAAATATATCTAACCTCATCAGTAATTAAGGAAATGCTAATGTAAACAAACAGTACATTTCACTCTAAAATCATAAGTGAAAATGAGTACCAGGGTTGCTAAAGCTATGGAGATCTAGCAACCTTACATGCCATTTAGTAGAACATGCTCATATATTACTAGCTGCTGTGTTTGTAGGACAGCTGAGCAATAAGATTACAAAGTAAATATAAACTTCACTTTTGACCTCTCAGTTAGCATCTAGGATTCCTTCTTGCATAAATACTTAAGTGTGTAAAGCCATTTATATAATACTTTTATTCCAACATGTTAACCACATTAATGTACATTAATTGGGGAATAAATAATTTATATCTATAGTAGGAAATATATAGCAATTAAAAGAATGAAGTATGTTTCTATTATCTAGAATGGAAAGTCTCCAGTCTATATTAAATAGAAAAAGCAATTTACAATGTAGCATGTGTAAATTGGGTTCCCTTGTATTGGAAAAAAGGCATATGGTTAAGCATATAAATGTCTCAAAATAACTCTGGAATGAACATAACAAATTATACATGGTAATTAGCTCCAGAAAGAGACCTGAGACTGCAGGTCTAGTAAAAGGGATTGTTGTGCTTTGCTATTTACAATTTATGTCTTAATACTTTTTAAAATTTGTATAAATTTGTATAATGAGCACATACACAATGTGTGTCTATACAAATCTGCTTCAGGATGCCGTCCTCTTCCATAACACTATCTACTACAACCTTTTATATGGAAACATCAGTGCTTCGCCAGAGGAAGTATATGCAGTAGCAAAATTAGCTGGTCTTCATGATGCAATTCTTCGAATGCCACATGGATATGACACACAAGTTGGGGAACGTGGACTGAAACTATCAGGTGAGCAAAGATTTTAAAGCTTCTACTTTTATATTCTCTTCAAACCACTTGTTGGGACTGTTTATATTATTGATGGAATCTCATATATATCAATGTTAATGTATAATCCACAACCTTTAAGGAAAGTCAAGACTTACCTGGAATATAGTAAAAGTAGAGTTAACTAGTTTAGTACTGAATAGTGTATCTCTCATCTTATTTCCTAGGTGAGGTTCAGATGTCTAGACGTCCTTACACTTGGTCCTGTTCATTTTCTTATCCTTCCTAGTTAGCTCACTGGTGAAAGAAATTTTGAGGTTTTATATGTTTCTATGCAAATGTTTAATCATGAGATGGTATATTTAATGATAACCTTAAAATGACTGGATTTTTGAATAATTTATTTATTTACAAGATTTATTAAGTATACACTGCATGGCTCCTACGCCAAATTTTCTAGTTAAGTTTGTTTGTGGTTATTGTTTGGTCATAACTTAGTAATAGATATTTATAATATAATAGATATTTATCATTTTAGTGTACCTTAAGTTTATATAACTTGCTCTTGTAGTTAAGAGAAGGTAAAATGTATTTGGTATACACTCTTACTTTGAAAAATGCTATTAAATAAGAGCTTATCTCAAAATATACTAGCAGATTGGGACCTTTTATATTAAGTCATAAATTAGGTATTCATGGTTTCATGTCTTTAAGTTTTCTAGTTTTAGATATTGGGTTTGTCCTTTGATTTATTGATTCATTGCTAATGAATTTTTTATCTAAGGTTGTTGCATATTGAAATATCTGTAATAGAAAGTAACAGATATGATAAACATGCTTTTGGTAAGAACAATTGGAGAATTAACGTTTTTTCATATTTTTATTCATTTCACTGATATGAATCAGAGATTCTTAAGCTTGAGTTTGTATTCCAGGGAATATAGTTTGTCAAAGGATACCATATATAGACTTAGACTGAACAATTCAGTAAAGTGGCAAGTGATAAAGAGTTTAGGTAAATGTTATAGGTATAATTTGATAATTATAATCAACAGGAATACTAAAAACAGAATATTCCTGTATTGTGTTTCCTTAAATGAAAATGTTTCTTTTTCAGGAGGAGAAAAACAGAGAGTAGCAATTGCAAGAGCCATTTTGAAGGACCCCCCAGTTATTCTCTATGATGAAGCTACTTCATCATTAGACTCAATAACTGAAGAGGTAACTGACAATGAAAATAACAAAATAATCCTTTTTCCTTGGAAGCTTCAATGCAATGTCTGCATTACTTAGAACAGTGTTTCTCAACTTTCCTAATGTTGTGACCCTTAATACCCTCATGTTGTGGTGACCCCCAACCATAAAATTATTTCTGTTGCTACTTCATAGTTTTGCTACTTTTATGAATTATAATATATGTGTACCTGTTGCACAAGATATCTGATATGTGACCCTGTGAAGGGATCATTTGACCCCCAAAGGGGCTGCGACTTACAGGTTGAGAACCACTGACTTAGTTTTTTTAATGTATTTCAGTGGGAGATATGATAAAGCAAAATAGCCAACCCCGTCTTTTTATATGGCAAGTGTTTGTAAATGCTACAAAAGTCAGGTTGCATTGAACCAGATAATACATTGTTACAAATATGCTTCCTTTTGGAAGTGTATGATACGCTGTGCTATTACTATATTACTCCTGTATCTTGCAAAGCTGTACATATTACCCGACATGCTAGTGAGGGAAGAAAGTTTTCGTAACTGTCTTATTATTTAGCACTCCTTAATGGAAGTCATGTAAGTGACTCTGACACAGTTTATACCAGAATGTCTTTAACATACTATTGAAATGCAAGTCAGGCCATCCAACCCTTAGAATAGTATCATTTGTTTTGTTTCACAAAAGTGTTATGTAACAGCAAGACTTTTGTGACAATGATGTCATGATACTACCCCAACTTGTACATTGCATCTTATAACATCTTTACATTACATACAAAAGTTTCAGCAACAATGGTCATTTCGTGTAGGTTAGTCTAGAACTAAATAAAGCTAAGCAAATGTTGCCCTTTGCTACTTTTCACTGAGTATGTGGTATGAACCTAGTGTTAAGATAGAGGTCTTCTTTCAGCTTTACGGGCAATGTGATGTAATATTTTCATGTGGAATTAAATTTGAGGGAATATTATTATTTTGTCAGCAACAAACTTAAAAAAGTTCAAAGTAGATTCATTTGAGAATTATATTTTGGATGAACATTGAACAGGACTAGATCCCACTCACAAGAGAATAGCAACCTATTTAGGAGAACTCCATGCCTAAATATATGTCGTACAAGTTATAAGCTATCAGGATAAAATTTATAACAGCAGTTTTTGAGTCACATAACATTATCATGTTAGAGAATATATCTCATTAAGCATTTACAAAGAATTCCTCAGAGGAAGAAGTTTTAATAAATTTCAGTGAGCCCTTTTAATAGGTAAAGGGAAGTCAGAATTTGAGTTTTTATAGGGAAGAAAGGAGAGAGACACTTATAAACATAAGGTTGATCATTAGTCTGTCCTAGTAAAAGCATAAGGTCTCCTTTCCAGAAAACTGTATGTTCCCTGTAATTTATGCTTTTAAAACATAAAATGTTTAGAAATACCTGTGGGAAGCCAGTGAGCATATCCCTATTACCCACACTGTTTCTCTAGCCAATAACTTCTATAGATAATTGAATTACGTATGTAACTGTCTTACACTTCATAGGCAGTAAGCAAAATCTGTTTTCTAGAATGCATTAAGAACTGAAAATGTGAAAAGGCATGCCTTTAATTGTATCAGTTTAAGGCCATTTGGATCTGCATAGTAAGTCTTGTACTGGCCAAAGCTACATACTGAGACCCTATCTCAAAAAACAAACAAGAACTCAAAATGCTTTTGAGAAGAAAAAAAAAGACTGCCTCAAGTAAAAAGTACTTGGATGTGTTTTGTCTTTGAACTAAGGAAAAACAAATGTTCCTGCAGGCTTTCAGACTCCTGTCTTTCTTTGAATTTTTTTTTGTATTTTCTCTGCATCCTGTTACTTGAATACTTCCTCATTTTAGTTTTTTTTTCTTAATGATAAGATTATATATGACCATGTTCCTCATACCACCAGAGTTTGTCTTTTTAAAATCATATTGTCCCATATATTTTAGTGACATGCTGCCAAAGTGATAATTTTTTTATTTTAGTGTTCTAATGATTACTTCCCAATTTTCTTTGTTTTTTGTCCTTCTGTTTCTTTTAGTGTTAGAGGTGGAATATTTAGTGTTGACATAAATTCCTAAGTTCCTTTAAGGATAGCATTGTTTTACTTTACGTTAACCTAATGAGACCTCTGGTTTGGTTTTCTCCTACTCTTGTCAAACTTGTAGACTATTCTTGGTGCCATGAGGGATGTGGTGAAGCACAGAACTTCTATTTTCATTGCGCACAGATTGTCAACAGTGGTTGATGCAGATGAAATCATTGTCCTGAGCCAGGTAAGAAATGAACTTTAAAAGTTAGTATTCATTGCTACTCAGCCTTAATTAGAGAAGTTTGTCTCTGTAATGATAGGCAGTGAATGAAAGGACTTACGGCTGCTGAAGGTGCAGAAAATAACTGACAGTTGAGTGTTCAGCCCTAAGCAGCACATTTATACCACTCCCTCTAATGCTTAGGGAACATGGAGGAATGGGTCAGGGGTGTTGGATTGGGGGATAAAAAGACAGAAGAAAGGGAGAAAGACTGTGAGATGCTATTTTCTGGCCATGACACAACAATTGTAATCATCATCTTTCAGCAACTGCAACTTCCTGCACTGGGTGTGCATAAGACTGAACGAGTCAGCAGTCAAGTCATGAATACAGGAGGGTGTCACAGGGCCATATTCTTCCCCAAGGAACTATTAACTATTATGGATTCTAGGGGAGGGTAGTGATTGTCTTCACTTGTGTACCCAAGGTGAAGCCACCAGACTCCAGTGGATACTTCTAAGCCAGTGGTCATATAGGCTGTCCTGGTAAAAATCAGTGGATTACAAAACAAAAAGACATAAATGTTGGAAACGCATTTATAGGGAAGAGGAGATTTAACAGGGGTAAAATGAAGACAAGAAAGGGTAGCGATGAAAGTAATCAGTAAATTTTATATATCTGTATGAATTTATCAAAGAATAAATTCAATAGAAACTATAAAAGGAAAAATGATAGTATTTGAAGAATCTTAGAAATATTTATAGGTATCCAAAATTTAATTATTGTGTCTAATAAAATATTTCAGAATTTGTGTTCTTTTAATGAAATTAAATCCTAATAGTATTCTGGTTTTTGTCACTTTTGTAGGAAATAATGCATCAAATTTCCAAGAAGGATAAACTATATTAACTCACTCTTTATTAAAGTACTAAAAAGCAAATGTTTAATCAGGAAAGTATTAACTCTTCAAGATAGAAGCATATTTTCAATGATTGTCTATATAAAATAATTTTTCTTCATTCAGTTTTGCCCTGAATAGATCTTTGCACAGTGTCTTTGATGTATTTTCATTGTTCTAGTAATATATATATATATATACATACATATATAACATTAATATCTTAAAATTTACAGTAAAATAAAAATGATCATTTTTTTTAAAATGACTATATTTTGTTTGTGTTGTAGGTAAAGTAAAAATATATTATTTTATCACTTTTGAGGGAATTACTATACAAGCTTAATATCTAAATGTTCTCAGCAATCATTGTTGTGACTGGCAGATCTGAACATTTTTAATAATTGTCCTTTACTCCTGTCTGTAAGGATCTCTTTTCCCTCACCTCTGAGCATTTGATGATTTCTAACACTGTTCTAGTTTTTCATATCACATACAGAGCCTTTGCGATCATTATCATTCTCTTCTAATCAATACTTCTATTCTTTATTGTTTTGGAAACCAGTGTACTGAGAATTAAGAGATAGGAAGCAATTGTGTGCTTTCTAAAGTTTGAGTTATCAAGAGGGACTTCTTTGTGATGCTACAGATTGAACTCAGAGCCTTATACACACTATCAAGTGTTCTACTGCTGAACTGTATTCCCAGCCCATGAGGGTTTTTTTCATTCCACTAAAATTTAGACAGTATTCATTATTATGATATTTATACCCTTTATTCTATAAGGGATTTATATGTTTAGTTTAGATTTAAATGTGTTAGTTTGTTCCTAAATGTTGACATTCTTTAGAAAATAAGTTGTTTTTCCCAATATGGTTAAACCAAAATATCTTAAATGCTAACTTAAACCTTATTATATCTTTGATATTTAAGAATCTGAAATAAAATCTGATATTTTGTGCCTTTTGAACTAAGCTTATCAAATTATATGCAGTCATGCTCTCAGAGCTTTTATTCAATAATAGAAAATGTTGAGATTTCTTAGTAAATAACGTATTTACATATATCTGTGCAGAACGTCACAACATCGCCCCATGGGTTTTGAATTACAATTAATGTATTAATGGCCATAGCATCTGTAGCTATGTAAACTTTCTTGGTATTTTTGTTTGTTGGTCCTCTAATTGTTTAATTTTATGACCTCATTTTCAACTGGTGGTTTGTCTGCCACCTCAGGCATTGTCAAAATTTGTTTATATTTTTGTTAAGATGTCATGCCTACAAGACATCAGATTGATCATGGAAGATTAGACACACTTACTTTCCTCCTCCGTCCCAACTAAAAGAAAAGAGAAGGAATAATAGTCCAAAGGGAAGAGTTGGTAATTTTATGGAAGTGCCCATTTTGAAATTATTCTGTATGTAAGACTGAGCAGCATATACTGAGTAAATACACGGCTCTTAGAACAGAGATCTTACTTGGGAGAAGAAAGTTGCAAGTAAAAAAAATCATCAGAGGATAAGAAGACGCTCACAAGGTTTATGTTTTAACAGAATTACCCATACAAATTCCTTATACAGAAAGTATTCTAATTCTGTCTACTGCAAAAGCCTGGAAGCAATGAAATTCTGAAAGTAATGAGCATTCCCAGCACACAGATTTTGGACACTAAATTACTATTTCTTACTAAAAGGACCCAAACCTTCATCGATAAAAGCTGATCTGGGGCAGGGGAACTAATGAACACATGTCACAAGGACACAGGAACCACTTTGAATGACCTCCCACTGGCCAAATGTGGGATAATTAGAGCAGTAAAATGAATAATGGTGCTAATGAGTTGTAACATACTGAATAAAAAACTAATTTTTGCATCCATGATAATACTTTTAAAACAAGAAGTGCCAAGGGGAAAAGAAAAGCCCTTCTTTAAGAATACTACCAGCCAGCCTGTAGAAGAAATGATAAATTTAGAAAATCAGATTTTGGCACCACCATTGTAATAATTGTGTTTAGAAAATAGTCATCGCTGGCTGATAAGACTATTAAGGAACAGATTTTTCAATCAGTTTTAAAGTAAAACCCATAGATTACTTATTATGAGCATAAAACTTGATGCTTAAATGAAGAAATTTTCTAGATACCTTTAATCACAAGATCAAATTTCTTATCAGTAATAGAGCAAACCAACCTCTTTACCTTCTGATATGATGCTGCATTGAAGACATATTACTCTTTTTAAAGTTTTATTTTTATTTTTGATTATGTGTATATGTGTGGGTCTGTGGAACAGAGAAGTTGTGCTCATGACTTTAGTGCCAGGAGAGCCCATTAGAAAGTCTTGAATCCCCTGAAGCAGCAGTTACAGGTCATTATGAGCTGGGTACTGGGAACCCAGTTCAAGTTCTCTCCTAATAGCTGAGCCATCTCTGACCCCACATGACTTAATAATCAGGAAGAACTAAATAAATCCGAACTGAAGGGCAGTCTTTATATTAAAAAGAAAAACTCTAAACAAGTTAGATCTGGACATTTAAAAAATGTCAGTGCCACAAAGAGAGAGTAGGACACTGCTCGAAATTCAGTATGTATTCTCGTTACTGCTCAGACCTCAGCTCCTTTGCATTGTACTCATAAATTGTTCTTGAAAAGGTAAAACTATTTAAAATTAGTACTTTGGTTTTCTTCAGATCCTAGGTAGAAAAAAATAAATGGCATTGTTGTAATATTTACTGAAGGTTGAAAATGAAGCATATGTTAGGTAAGAGTATCATGTCATTGCTAAATTTCTTGGGTGTGATATAATTATGTCAGGCATGTAAAATTGTCCCTTACTTTTAAAGATTTATACTAATGAAATATTTAGAAGTATAATATCAGTATGTAAAGCTCATTCTCAGATTGTTTGACAAAATAGACTATGATTTTATGTACAGATAAAAAATGTCCTTATTTCATATAATGTATGAGAGAGAATAAGTAGAAAATGAGACAAATCAAGTCTGGAATGAAACTAAGCAAATGAGGCAGTTATTAAGTCTAGAAAAAAACTGTAAGAAAATATATAATCCTAGTATCTACATGATTCAGCATGAAACATGTAGTCATAAAGTAAACAACATAAAATATGTGCATAGACATAACAAAGTAAACAGAACAAGAATTTGTGATACAGGAGGTGTTATTAGAACAGTGAAAAAATTGAGCAGAGGAATTATGGGATGATTGGAGTATTGACTCTCCAACTTCCTTAATAAGTTCATAAATAATGCTAGAAATCAATAAATCAAGAAGCAATATAGCCATATATATGTACAAATTCAGTACTTGGGCATTGGCACAGACAGACTTCACTAATATTACAGAAAGTGTAATATTACAATCCTATCAATAGGAATACCCATGAAAGTAACAAATTCTTTTTGTCTCCCATCATGTTTAACAGTAGCCATTAAATAGAAAATAATTCTGGATCAGAGCCTGGAGTGCATGCCAAATCAATGAATGTTGTGTTTAATAGGCACTGTTAACAAAAAGAGCTGCTGAAAGAAGTAAACTTAATTTTCATGAAGTCTTCTTTATTTCATGAAATTTATTTCAGAATTCACATGGATTTAACAATATTGTTTTTTAATCCCTGTATAAATAACAGTGCTTTTGATTTGAACATTTGCTGATTACAGAAAATACCACCTTTTTAGAATTTTAATCATCTCTTTATGCCTTTAGAGTGAAAAATAAAACAGTACAGTGTTATTTCTTTATGTACTATGTTGTTTGTGGGATTGGGAATCTCATAGTTTTTGTTAACTGAGTCTGGGTAGTTCAGCATTGAAGAAGTATTCCTACCTCACTTCTTTCTAGTGAGACAAAGGATGAGGAATTAGAAGAGGTATTTTAATGAATACAGGTCCTTCAAAATCTTTCCTTATAAATTACTATAGAGTTTTAGGTATTATGCTGGTTAACTGACATGTACCTTGTGTTTACTTTTTAGGGAAAGGTAGCTGAACGTGGTACCCACTATGATCTGCTTGCTAACTCTAGCAGTATCTATTCAGAGATGTGGCATACACAGAGCAGTCGTGTACAGAATAATGATAACTTCGGATGGGGTGCAAAGAAAGAAAGTCTCTCCAAAGAAGAGGAAAGGAAGAAGCTCCAAGAAGAAATTGTTAACAGTGTGAAAGGCTGTGGCAATTGTTCCTGCTAAGGCACACAAGACTATTTTTGTCTTTCTTTTCGTTGTCTTATTTGGTTTTAGAGTACACATTCGCACTGAAGCAAAACTTGTTCATAAAAATTCGAATTGTACATTCCCATTCCTTTAATCTTATTAAATAACATATATTTGAAAGAAGGTTTGATTTTTATCTCTTTCACCATCTTCTGAATGTGACATCTATAATTATCCCCAAGTTATTTTTCTTGTTCCTGCCCCAGTTGTGTTCAGTGCATAATTTTTGTTACCATTTGGTTTGACCCTATAGTCATTTTTGAAGTCTGATATTCATTCGCTATTGATAACCAGGTGAAGTAGAGTGATTTCCAAATTTATGTAGTATTTAAACCTCCTTTATGCTGACAAGTTGTATAGAGAGTGACTTTTTTCTCTTAAAATTAAACAGGAATAAAAAGAAGAGTGTAGTGTTTCTCCTCCTTCCTCCCTCCAATTATAGTTCTTTGTTGGTCTGAAAATTAGTTTGCAATACATTTAATGTTGGAACTTACCAAGATGAACTGTACTTATTTATACTTTGGGCATTTTCCTTTTGGACACTTGCAGTAAGAGTTGTTATTACGTCCTTTTGGGAGGAAAAACTCACATTGGTATAGAATATTATCTTTAATCACCACTGCAACTCTTCTCCAGTGATTGGAATTTTATTTTGACCCCCCCAGCTGCCGCCCAAGTTTTTGTTTTGGACCAAAATTTATTAATTTTTATTTCAAGTCTCAGAAACCTTGATGTCATTTGAAAGTTATTATACTGGTAATGATCCCCAAAGTTTAAGGAGTTAATGGTCTTTCCAATTTCTATCTTAAATGCACTGCTTTTCCTCTCTAAAGTTATACAAAGAAGTAAGTATATAGGATGTTGTACATCCACGCATGTGAATGTCTGTGTACATGCTAATACATGTATATAAATCAGTGTCCCCTTAAAATTATTAAAAACATTTGATAAATGGGAAAGAATTCCATCTATAGGTATATTCTTTAGATGACCAGATCTCTTAATCTGTATTGACACTTCAGAATTGCAGTTTATTATAAGGTTTTTTCTTACTTATTCATAATTTAATGAATTTGTGTTAAGTCTAATGTATAAAAAGAGACTAAGTAACATACTCAACTTTTACTTAGAAAAAATAGAAAAAACATTTTACCTTTTAGAAATAATTATTAAAATGATAATACATATTTACTTAAAAAGATGTTCTCTTAATTCAGGCATAGTAATGTACACATGGAATTTCAGCATCGGGAGGTTGAGTCCAGGATTTGAGGCTTACCTGGGCAATATAGTGAGACCCTTTCTCTTAAAACTGAAAAAGGAAACAAAAAGTTCTTCTCTTGTTTCAGTATGAATTTAATTTGTTTCATAATACCAATTCATTTTGAAACATGTGTGTATCTCATGAATGGCCACATAATCATTTGTAATGTGGCTTTATTTCTCAGGAAAGGTCTTAAACTGCTTGTTACATTATGGTTTTAATGTGTTTTAAATGATAATTTAGTGTGTGAGAGATTAATATTTTTTGACTTGTGTTATTGTAATTGGTGAATAAATATCTTCTATTATATAATAGTTTGCTAATCTGAAGCCAGTATTTCAGTTAACCTTTGATGCCAAAGTAATTTTTGCAGGATCTTGCTTTTAAAGTTGAAAGTAACACTGCTATGTTTTGTGGTTTGTTTTGTTGATATTTCTTGCTCTCAAGATGTAGTTATCAGTGCTATTCTCGAGGGGGAAAGAGTACATCCTTTGAATAAATCAGTTACATTACTGCAGATGTGATTAAATTTAGATAAAAATTTTGCATCACTTAATTCCTACATTTGCAGCAATGCTGATGGAAATGATGGAACTCACACAGACAAACGGAGTGTAATAATCATTATTAAGAATTCTTCTTGAAGTGTACATAGCAGTGTTCAAAGCAATTTATTCTTTTATATAGGGAACATTTACTCCAAGAAAGTAGGAATATTTTCAGGGTAGGGATAATATTCCCACTAAGATTTTGAAACTGTTTTCTTTTCATATGTTTGCAGGTGGTCCTTAGGCATTTGTACTCATTAACCTATCTTTTGGCTAACAAAGCTAAAATTATCTGAAAAAGACAATTAGTGTAGAGGCAATAACTATGTCTTAAAGACATCTTTTAAAAAATTACATCATCCTTAGATGGTTCTATAGAGGGAAATAATAGATGAAGATGAAAGACAAGCTTCCTGGGATGATTCAGTCATGGGAAATGCCAAGAAAAGGGCAGTTAATTATAATGCACTAATTTTACATCACAATATTACATAATTACGCAAAAGGGATAATGTGTATAAATTAAGAAAGAAAGCAGTGTTGCAACAGTGTTTTTTTTAATGTATTGGGAAGAGTAAGCTATACTTTTAAAATTTGAGCTTTGAAAATAGAGCAAGATAATGGGGGTTCATTTGTTAACATCTCTTTATTTTAAGGATTAAAAAATTTATTCTCTTCTTAAAGAAATCCCACTTTACAAAAATTAGCTTGAAGCCAAGGTAATTTAGGATCGTAAAACTGGGCCAGATGCCTTACTGATCGTCCTTAACATAGAACTATCTTGTGTGCAGATGGGCTCATTTAGAAATTTTTAACAGCTCAAGCCAGGGTCACTTGTGAGAATCAGGAAGACCTTCACATCTGAATATGAACAGTCTCAAGATATGCATACCTCTGCAGGGATTTGAACCTCTTACCTTACAATGAATATTCTGACTTTCCCTTCCATGTTGACAGATCTCAGTTTATGAAGATGGCTGTTTTTTAAACCTTGTTTTACTCTGAAGGCCAGGTATTTAAAAGCTGTATGTATAATTCCTTGTTTCTAGATCGCTTTTTCCATATTGCCATCTTGTTCCTATCCTTTCTACTTGCTGAATATATCACCAAGTAGCAGCCTTTTCTGTATATATTTCTAATTCCCTCATCTTGTAACTTGATTACAAGATATTCGGTTGTGAATTAGCAGTTAAAAGTGTTTAAATATGTTTGTAATTACAGTTTGTTTTTAATTATAGAAAAATTTCTTCTTTTCCCTTCTCTGAGTGTATTGATTTGGAATGTAAACTGTATGCTAAATTACAGCATTGAGTGAGACATTGTAGATAAAGCTGATTGAGACAAACCATCTCAGCCAAGGATTTACCTTACCACAATTGTCTTGTTTATAGCAACCTGTGCAGATAAACATTACTGAATAAATATGCTGTCTTTGTACCTAGAAATGAGTGTCTGATGGAAATAACTTTTCTGCAGTACTCAGGGAAACTGACATTTTGTTCCTTATACACTTGGAATAAATACAGGTAATTACTAGGCACTCTGGGAATATGGCCTTGCAGCTTTAGACAGCAGGTAAAAACTTGGCATTTTTTTTTTCAGTAGGAAAGTAAATGTTTGCAGAGTTATGATGTAGGTAAGATAAAATGGTAGCAAATTATAGTGGTTTTATTTAGCATTAAGCTGTCGTATTTTTGATAGCCAACCAGTGAAAAGTCCCTAGTTTCTTACTTGTCCCCAGTTTCTCATTTGCATGATAAGGAGGGAAGCATTGGGGTGGGGAAATGTCTTGCCCGCATTTTGATTAGCTAGGTAAAATTGGAAATGGAGTATTTATTCTAATTAAAAACAGATTGGAACTTTTTTTAAAAATATAGATTGTTTCCATATTTCATGTTCTCATATACCTACAGTAAAATGTTCACTGGTGTCTTTCTGTTCCTATTTCATAAAACCATGAGGTTTTAAAGTTGGAAGGGTCATTTAGTATATTTTTTCTCATTTTATAACTGAGAAAGCTGAACTTCAAGAGAAAGCACTCCACTAGAGGCTAAACAGGAGTGAAAACCCCAGTTCTTGTGTTGTACCGTATTTCCACTCAGAAATCACATTTGGACATAAATTGGAGGCTCATAGTTGAGAATGAGAATTAATGACTTCCACAGGCCTCCCCAACAAAGCAACAATGTAACTGCTTTTTGGAAAGTTGTTATAAGGGCTGCAGAGATTGTTCAGTGGTTGAGAATACATACCTGCTCTTGCAGAGAGCCCAAGTTCAGTTCCCAGCACCTACATCAGACAGTTAACTCCAGTTCTAGAAATTCAACACCCTCTTCTGGCCTCTGAAGGCATTTATACACATGTGCACATGCCCACACAGACACACATGCATGCACATATTTTAAAAATATACATAAATCTTTTGAAAGTTAATTGAAAGAAAAAATAGTCTGTTGAATGCTTCTGAAAATGTCCTATAGGCTTATAGGAAATGGAGAAACATTTAGGACAGTCTAATCTTAAGAATAGCAAGACACTGTGGCCTTTAAGAAATGCTATGTTCCATATGCTCTGTGCTGGAAGCTCTACCCTGGGCATTCTGCTCTGAGCAGGTGTGGTAAAGACATGTAGTGGGGATACATGGGACTTCCTCATCCCCAGTTCCCAACTTGAGGCTGCAGTTTTATTCTGTCATCAAGAGCTGACTACAATTTTTTATCTACATCCTGTCTTTCTCCTTTATGTGTGTCATAGCCCATTTTCTGCTGCTGTAGCAAAATTTGAGCAGGTAAGTTATAAAGATTTGAATTTTATTAGGCTATGCTACTAATCGTGTGGTGCCAACATTTGATCAGCATTTGGTGAGTGCCCTTTTGCTGTGTCGTCGCATGGTAGAAGGTACCATAAGGAGAAACAGGAAGCATACTAGCTAATGTCTCTTACAAAGTCAGTTGGTGGCACCATCATGGACACCCCACCATCATCTCATTTTACCTCCCAAAGATTCTGCCACCAATATCATTGACATGAACTTTTTTCAGCACATGAAAATTTGGGTGTACATTTAAACTATGGTTTGTAGAAACTCCATTCCATGTGTGAAGACAATGACATGCTAAATTTTCTTCTCTGCCTTATTCATAGGGTGAAAATTTTACTCAGCATTGACCTTGCTTCAGTGCAATTCAGTATGGTGGAATTTCTGGTCAAGAGGAAATCACATGTGATTAGGGCAAAGAACTCCATAGCTTCTGTGGGAATTGACTTCATTTGAAAGATGGAGAACTCCTTTAGTAAAGACATTCTCAAAAGCATTGTGGAGGTCTTTGAGAAGTTCAATTAGGACAGGACCCTCCCAATGCTGCAACCCTTTAATACAGTTTCTCATGTTATGGGGACCCCCCCCCAGAACATAAAATTGTTTTCATTGTTACTTTATGACTGTAATTTTGCTATTGTTAGGAATTGTAAATATCTGGTATGCAGTATATCTGATGTGCAACCCCCAAAAGAGTTGTGAACCACAAGTTTAGGACTGCTGAATTAAGAGGAGCTGGCAGAAGCAAAACAGAATAGCCAGAAAGTCGAACAGAAATGAAAGAGGGAAAAAAAAACTCTCCTGGGAGCAGTCAGTTTAGGGGTTGGAAAGGTTGGGCACAGGCCTTAAGGAAACTACAGACCCTCGAGAAGAAAATTAGTTTCTATAATTGCCGTAAATGTGGGTCTAAAATGGCCAATTTACAAGAAGAATGTTGTAAAACACAAAAGCAAATGAGAATGTGGCCCTAACATGGAGGCTATAATAGTAATTGCTGCCATAGTAGGAGTGTGAGAGAACAGTAGTCATCACATACAAAGAAGTCCCAGATTTATAACAAATAAAATTTGGCCAGGCTCATGAACTTCATAGGATAGAGTACTGACATTCAAATTGCTGAAAAAAGTCTCAACCAAGAATATTGTAGCCAAATGTGTCCCCTGTACAGTAAAGACATGACTTCTATGGAACTAAACAACTACCTTCTAATTAGACTTAAGACCTACTCCACAAGAAGGAATTCATGCCAGATACTGTAAACTTGTACAAAAGCCCCAGGGCTAGTTGAGATCATAGGCCCTAGGGGGAACTTATTATTATTGCTTTGCTAAGTGGACAGTCTGTCAAACTGCCTTCTAGATATATGTGTTGTTCTCAGCCTTAGTTAGAGAAGCTTCTTTTTACAGTGGTCAGTGATTCAAAAGAAAACTGGTAACTCATCAAAATACTGAGAATAAGTGAGTGCTCATCTTTTATGGGATGTCTTAAAAAAAAAAACACCAAACCCTACTACACAAGCATACATTCATGCATGCAAGGCTCAGAGAACATTGAGAAAAGGGGCTTCTACTGTATCTCAGGGAATAGAATGGAAATATAGCTATGGGAACCAAGGTTATTGATTACATGACTAAATTTTCCACTGGAGGTCCCAGAGTGGGAGGAGGGGTGACCCAATATACCAGTACATGGTGGAGGGAATGTACCCAATAATCCATATTCTGCCGAATCTTGCATCAAGGGAGAGTCTTATGGCTTCACAAGAGATCTACTGTAAGAATCAGCCAATATACAAAAGGTAATAGGCCCAGTGCCTTGTTAACTGGGTTTATCTCCATCAGAATGCATTCATTCTGGTGGGTCAGCCTTCTGCTCTATCAGCTGAAATCTCACTGCATAATTCCTAGGGATCACAGTAGCCTATATTTTTAAATTTGGAATGAATAAACTCCATCTTAAAAAACTATATATTGCAAAATAAGTAATCATAAATGAATTAACAAATATTAGAAGTTAATGAAACAGAACAGAAACATACTTACCAAAACCATGAGTTTTTCTAAATTTCACGATGTATGTTTAGGTTCTGCCATTTACTGTAAACATGAGTGAACTTACAAAACAACAGTACGCTTAAATGAACCAGAGACAAATAAAAATATTGCATGTTCTCATGTGGAATTTAAATGAATGGCAAATAATGAAATTAATTGCCAGAGTCAAGAGTGCTGGGAAGAAATGAGAAAGTGTAGATCAGAAGATACTAATGCAAGAAGAAATATCCAATATAAATAGATCTGTAACAAATGAAGATTGAGTCATGGAAACTACCCACTAAGAAAAGCAAGGCCTAGGCAGTTTCAACAGCTGAGTTCCACCAAACATTTAAAGAAGCATTGACTAATACTTTAACTTGCCCAAAATTGCAAGAGGGAATTTTTCACAATTCATTCTGATGCACAATGAAGGAAAACACACAGAATAATGTCACTAACATTAATAAGTATATAAATTTACAAAAAGTACTATCAAATGAACCCATATTACTTTTGCATTGTTGTGAGTAAAATAAACAACAGAAACAAGAACTGAAAAGTTTATTTTCGCTCGCAGTTGCAGTGGGTTTCACTCCATTGTGCCAGCAATGGCTGTTCACATCATAGCAGAACAGAACTCCAGGTCTGCACCAGCGACCAAGCTATAACCTTCAAAGGCTGGCTCCTAGTGACCTCTTTGCTATCTAGTCCCCACTTCCTAATGGTTCCACTGTCTTCCAAAATAGGAGCACCAGCTAGGAAACAAGCATTTTGTTTGGTTGGTTGATTTTTCAAGATAGGGTTTCTCTGTGTACTTTTGGAGCTTATCATGGGAGTCTGTAGACTAGACTGGCCTTGAACTCACAGAGGCCTGCCTCTGCATCCCAAATGCTGGAGTTAAAGGTATGCGCCACCACCACCCAGTTTCTGGAAACAATCATTTAAAACAGGAGCATTTGGAGAACATTGCAAATTCAAACCAAAGCAGAGTCCTATAACATTTAACAAAGACTGTACAACATGCCTAGTGGTGTTTATCTCAGATCTGCAGAGTAAAACAGCATCTAAAACTCATTGTAACAAATGATGTTAATAAAATAAATGACCAAATTTATATGGTCACTTCAGTAAATTCAAAAAAAGTATTTAATAAATATAACACCCTTTCCTGAAAACGGTGCTTAATAAACTAGACACAGAAGAAAATTGTCTTAACCTGACAGGATCATAATAACCTTTTAAAATATTTTTAATATTTATGGGGCTGGAGAGATGGCTCATTGGTTAAGGGCATTGCCTGCTCTTCCAGAGGTCCTGAGTTCAATTCCCAGCAACCACATGGTGGCTCACAACCATCTGTAATGAGGTCTGGTGCCCTCTTCTGGCCTGCAGACATACACACAGACAGAATATTGTATACATAATAAATAAATAAATATTATAAAATATTTATGTTTATTACTTACAAATATGCATATGCACATGTGTGGCTGCTCACAGAGGCCAGAAGAGGGTTTCAGATTCCCTGGAGCTCAAGTGGCAGTCAGTTGTGAGCTGCCTGATGTGAGTGCTGAAAAATGACTTCTGGAAGATCAGCAAGTACTTTTAACTGCGAAATCATCTCTCCAGCCCCTGGATTTTCATTTATTTATTAATAATGAGTATGTATGCATGATGAGGGCAGAGTAAGGAGGGTAGAGGACAACTCTATAGTCAGTTCTCATGTCCCACATTCACATAAGTTCTAGGGATTGAAAACAGGTTGCCAGGCTTGCATGACAGGCACCTTTATCTGTGGAGCCATCTCTAGCACTCCATCTTACTTTATGATGAAAAGCTAAATTCTGAGCTCCTAAGTTGGGAGTGGGACAAGAGTATTTCTACTTAACCATTTCTGTTAAATGTTTCCCTGAACATTCTAGTTAAAGCATTTAGGGTAAAAAAATTGGAGGACCCTCACTTCCCAGTTGCAAAACTTACTTCCAAAATATTTTATTGGTGTACAGCTAGAAATATAGAAATTACTTTGATAAAGTGTGGAGTCCAAAAAGAAATCCTTACATTAATTGTCAACTGATTTCTGGCAAAATTGTCACAGTCATTCAATGAGAAAAAATGAACTCTTCAACAAAGAGTGCCAAGACACTGCATATCTACATGCAAAAGAATGAAGGTAGAGCCAACATAATGTATGAAATGTCATTATCAGGACAGATCAGAAACTAAAATGTAAATGCCGAAACCATAAACTCTTAATTAGAAAATGGGAGTACATATTCCTGATTTGGGGTTAAACAATGGTTTTATGGATGTGAGGCCAGCAATAAAATTTACCCAAAAGAAAAACTGATGACCAAAATTAATTTTGTGTTCAAGAACATAGTGTGTGTGTGTGTGTGTGTGTGTGTGTGTGTATTTGGGTGGGGAAGTGCACATGTGTGTACAGGTACATGTGGTAGTCAGAAGATAACTTCTAGTGTTGTTCCTAAAATAGCATCCACCTTTTTAGTTTGGAGCAAGGTCCCTCGTTAGCCTGGAACTTTTAAGTAAGCTAGTCTGACTGGCCCATTGAACCCCATGGATGTTTGTGTTGTCACCTCCAAGACTTGGGGTTGCAAGTGAGTACCACCATTTGTGGCTTCTTTAAAATTTACTTGTTTGTTTGTTTTCTCATTTTACATACCCATCCCAGTTTTTTCTCCCTCTCCTCCTCCTGCTCCCTCCATCTCTTCCCCCATCCCACCCCCCCACTCCTCAGAGAAGGTAAGGTTTCCCATGGGAAGACACCAAAGTCTGTCACATCACTTTGAGGCAGGACCAAGGCCCTCCCCACTATATCTAGGCTGAGCAAGGTATCTCTCCAAAGAGAATGGGCTCCAAAAAGCCAGTTCATGCACTAGGGATAAAACCTGGTCTTACTGCCAGGGCCCCACAGACTGCCTTAGCCATACAACTGTCACCCACATTCAGAGGTCCTGATTTGGTCCTATGTTGGTTCCTCCACTGCCAATCAATCCAAAGTTAGTGAGCTCTGATTAGTAAGCTGTTTTTGTGGGTATCCCCATCGTGTTCTTGACCCCTTTACTCATATTATCATTCCTCCCTCTCTTTGACTGGACTTTGGGAGCTCAGCCCAGTGCTTCACTGTAAATCTCTATATCTGCTTCCATCAGTTATTGATGGAGGTTCTATGATGACAAGGTAGTCACCAATCTGATTACTAGGAAAGGCCAGTTCAGGCACCCTCTCCACTTGCTTAAGGTCTTAGCTAGGGTCATTCCTGTGGATTCCTGGGAATGTGCCTCATGCCAGGTTTCTTGCTAGCTCCATAATGACTCCCTCAATTAAGATATCTCTTCTCTTGATCTTCCTCTCTGTCATTTCCCTATCTCAACCATCCCATTCACTCATGTTCTCCTTCCCTCTCTCCTCTCCTCCTCCCCTTCTGCCTTCCCTTCTCCCCCAACTCCTGTGGTCCCAATTTTCTCAGATCTTCTCTATTTCTCCTTCCCAGAGGGATCTATGTATGTTTCTCTTAGGGTTCTCCTTGTTGCCTAGCTTCCATTATTTTTAAATGGGGTGCAGATCTAAACAGAGAATCTTCCCCAAAAAGATTCTCAAATGGCCAGAAGACACTTAAGGACCTGCTCAGCATCCTTAGTCATAAGGGAAATACAAATCAAAACGACTCTGAGATACCATCTTAAACCTGTCAGAATGGCTAAGATCAAAAGCACTGATGACAGCTTATCCTGGAAAGGATTTGGAGTAAGGGGAACACTCCTTCATTGCAGATGGAAGAGCAAACTTGTATAGTTACTTTGGAAACCAACTGTGGCTTTTTAAAACATGGCTTCTGAGGGGTAAGCTCAGGCCATCATGCTTAGAAAGAAGGCACCTTATTGACTGTGTTGTCCACCCGGCCCCACAAACTAACTTTTGTGCTTTAAATGATACTATTAAGAATGTAAAAAGACAACCCTAGAAATGGTGAAAAGAATGTGACTCATATATACTATACAAGATTGTGTATAAAGTATATAAATGATGTGTAATAAACATAACTCTAAAAAGCCACATGCTAGTTAGTTTTTGTCAACTTGACATAAGAAAGAGTTACCTGGGAAGAGGAACCTCAAGAAAATGTTTCCATCAGATTGCCAGGAGGCAAGTCTTGGAGGCATTTTCTTGATTAATGACTGATGTAGGAGGATCCAGCCAACTATGTTAACCAGGTTTCTGCCTTAACTGTGATATGTAAGTGAAAGTGGTTAATAGTGTTTATCACAGCAGTAGGAAGCAAACCAGGATTTCACCCAATAAAAATAGGAGAAAGAACTGAATAGAAATTTTCCAAAGAAGATATGTAAATAGCCAATAAGCACATAAAAAGATGTTCAGCATTATTAACCATTACAGAAATGCAAATCAAAACAATAGTGAGTTGCCACTTCATGTTCACTAGGATGGCTATAATCAAAAAACAGATAATGAGAATATTGGCAAGAATGTGAGCAAATTGGAACCTTTATACACTTCTGGCGGGAACAGAGAAGTGCAATTGCTTTGTTAAACAATCTCAAAAAATTTAAATGTAGTTATGTTACAACCCTACATATAATTATTTGATAATAGAAAAAGAATGGATCACAGCTAAAGAACACAGCACTGGTTAACCTTGTAAACACACTAAATCAAAGAAACTAATCACCATTGAAATGCAGCTTTCTGACAGGTCGGTTCCCAACAATCTTGGAGTCAGCTTCCAAGGTCATCTATGTCCCTGCTTCGGCCAGCCTGGCTGGCAGAGCTGCATGCTTCCATCCTTTTTCATTCTTTAATTTAACGCCACAGTTTAATCAAAGACATTTTCCCTTTTTGTTGCGTTTCTGCCGTCTGTTCTCCAGCTGTGCCAAGCTGTAACCACAGCCACTGTCATCTGGAAGGGCCACTTGTGGCTCAAGGTCTCTGGGGTTGAGGGAAGCTTGGTCTGTTTGGTTTCTTTTGGGGGTTGCTAGTGGAAAGCAGCACACGTGCTTCAAAGGTGTCAATTGTTTTGAAAAAGTAGAGGGATGTGTAATTTTGTCCCTTAATACTTTGGTCTAGCAACTTGTGGTACATAGATGACAATTCTGTGATCTTTTCTAGTGTTTTTTTTACAAGTTTTATATAATATTTAATTGACCCACACAGACTCATATAGTTCATAAAGCATGTGAAGGGGACATACAGTGGGTGCTTGTGTGGCTCCTGGCCCTTCAGCCAGGCTTGGATGGTGCTCCTGCCACGTTTCAAGTTCACCTTCTGCTCACTCCACCATTTGTCACTATGACTCATCCCATCTTCTTGGAGTGGAGAAGCACCCTTATCCCCTGCCCACAGCTGCTCTGAGCACCCTCAATAACAGCCCATCATGTGCTGCTGCTGGGACACTGGTACTCGAAGAACAAAGGGAAGAAAGAAGGAAGGAAAAACCAGCCACAAACACCTGCTGTATTCTTCTAAAGTCTATAAGATACAGATCTATGGAATTGGAAGATAGCTTAGTGCTTGCCTCTGGCTGGGGATTGGTGTGTTGTGGGGAATGGAGATATTACAGCTAGAGCATATGACGGCTTACTGCCAATAGCCCACGTTGTCTGTTGTTCAAGATACAAAATTTGTTTTGTACATATCCTGATACTGTAATACATTGCTAGTATTTCTTTTTAAAGTCATGCCATTGAAATAAGAAATTGAAGTTCCCAGATAGGGTTTTCTCCTTACTTTATTCATAGGAGTCTCTAAATGCTACATCACAAAGTTTGTTTACAATGCTTAAAATCCTCATTTGACTGGGTATGGTGGTGGTGTGATGGGGCAAAACAGTGCAGAGGTTCCTCCATCTTGTATTCTTGATGAGGCTTTTCCAGGTTTAACCAGAAGCTGATCTCTTTGATGGAGAATCCCACGAAAAACTATCCAACTCTATTCTAGGTATCAAAGGTCAGGATGGCCTATCTAAATTATCTTAGCCTTTGTAAAAACTGCTTGTTTGTGCTGAACCCTCTCTGGTCACCTGTTAATCTTAGCTGCCTGTTTGTGTAGAACTCCCTCCAGCTAACCTCCAGGACACTGATCTTAGCTTCTGTTAAACTGCTCAGCTTCAAGCTGCTTACTCTGAAAAGGTTCCCCTGCAGCTGCCACGTGAGATGCCTAGATGAGGTCTCTGACCTTAAAAACCCATGAGTCACACTTTGGTACCCAAACACTTGGGTGGGATCCCAGCCAGCTGGAGTAAAGACTCTGTGAGTGGTCATCTCTGGTCCCAGTCTATACCTATAATCCCAGCGTTCAGGAAGGTGAGACAGGACCATAGCTAGTGTGAAGGTAGCCTGACTACTTAGTAAGACCCTGTCTCAAAAAAAAATTAGGATCAGAGTATAACAACGCACATTTTATTTACAGATCTTTCGAGATTAAGGCAGGAAGGTTGTGAATTCAAGGCCAGTTCTAAAAGAAAACCAAAAATCAGTGTAAGATGATGAGGGATATATGGAAGGGTTTAAACAGAGAAAAGGGAAGTGGGAAATTATGTAAGTTTATTATTATAATCACAAAACTAAAAGAAGTAAATCTCTAGAGATTTTTTTTATATCATCCCCTTTTTACAGTAGTCATGAAAAATGAAGAACAAAATCAAGTTGTCTGTAAAGGTGAACTATTGCATAAATTAGAAACTAAAATTTTATGCATAGGGTGCAGTTGTAAAGTATGTAATATTTTCATAGTTGTATAGAATAGCACAGTAGGAAGAAATCTAGTATAGCTTTGTCAAGGGTTCAAAACTTTTTCTAGAAAGGAGCAGGTAATACTGAAACTTTACTGACCAGCTGGTCTTTTTTACAACTATTTAATTTTATCTTTATAGTACAAATGCAGTTATGTAGGCAGAGTTTTTCCTCGGGACTACAATCAACCACTTCTCTAATAACCCCCCAAAGACTTATTATTAATTATAAATGACTGGTCACCTGATAGCTTGGGCTTATTACTATCCAACTCTTACAACTTAACCCATTTCTATTAATCTATGTGCTACCCCGAGACTTGTGGCTTTTACCTCTCCTGCATGTCCTTCTTCCTTTCTGGCTGGTGACTCCTCTCACTCTGCCCTCCTTCTTCCAAGCATTCTCTCTTCCCCAAAAACCCTGCCTAGCTACTGGCCATTCAACGTTTTATTAACAATGAGAGCAATACTTATTTACAGTGTACTAAGATTGTTCCACAACACAGTTATAAACAATACGGAAATGAATGGAAGTTACTGTATTCCAATAAAATGTTATTTACAAAACACACCTTCAAGTAACTTCAAATGCCCCACTTCCATTTTTAGGAAACAGGCAAATAGAAGAGAAGCATACTTCAGCCCAGCTCACAAAAGAAATTGAGACTGTAAATTCTCTTGGAATCCTTTGGGAGAGGGCTGCTATAAATAGAGCAAGCCTGGCCCCTGCCTTCCTATATCAAGGTAAAATCTGCTTACTCCAACAAAGGCTTCCACCATGTTGTGCTACACATAAGCTGTTTCCTCAGTATTGAGACAATGCAAGCACTATGCCCTTGAACCTCCTAATCTGTGAGCTAAAATAACCTTATATTTTTATAGAGTCACTATCTTAAATATTTCATTCTAGTAATAAAAAACTGACTAGGTCAGAACATTTAATGAGAAAACATTTTTGTGTTTTCAATAAGAGTAACTTGTCCCTGCTGTCCTATTATATCTTGTCAAAGCTTTCAGATACCATATTAAAATATAAGCACCCACTGTTGTCACACTCAATTTTTGACCCTTTAAGACAGGGCTAAGTAAGTTATTTCCAGGTACTGCTTAATTAGCATCAAGTTAATACAGCCTAGGTGCTGTTTACCTATTATAAACGAATCTACTGTCAATAAATGTTACTAATATGCAACACTGAATATCATTGTGTTGTGAATATATAAAAAGCCTGATTGCCTCCCTCTTTTTCTCTAATAAGATTTAATATCAAAAGGTACTTTTCTTGTCTTTAATACTTTTCTTCTCAGAACATAATCTGATGTCTCGTTTGTAGAAAACCCATCTAAATATATAACGCCATGTTTATCTTCCTTAATGTAGCTTATATATTTTCTAGCCATACATGTTGTTTCCTTTTAATGCAGTATATCAAACATTCATACAATAAAAGTGATAACAAAAGCAACTATCAGATGAATTCATGGTACTTAATCCTGAGAGATAGATGAAACCCACAAATAATCAGTAAGCCCCATTCACCA
This sequence comes from Dicrostonyx torquatus, assembly GCA_028555095.1. NCBI lineage: Eukaryota > Metazoa > Chordata > Mammalia > Rodentia > Cricetidae > Dicrostonyx > Dicrostonyx torquatus. Next base: position 4,665,974 of record JAQHUG010000121.1, read on the forward strand.
GAGTCATTAACATAAGAAAACTACTTCCCCACTACTTCCCCTTCTTGTATTGTTTTTGTTTTTTTGGCTGGTTGGTTTTGTTGTTGGTGGTGGTGGTGGTGGTGGTGGTGGTGGCTTTGCCCATTGGTAGAAATGGGCAACAAAATGACCAAAGGTCTAAAATACGGAGAAAAAAAGTGGACGCATTAGCTACCTGGGAATGAAACTTTTATTTATGCAATAATTAGAATTGCCCAAGTTAAACTTTCCTCGAACAAGTTGGTTTTTCAGCAGACATCCTCATCTAATAAATCTCTGCTAGAAAGGTGTTCTTAAGAAGATACACTTTATTCCAAATGTAGACTCGTTAGGTTGAACATTTAAAGAAAAATGTAAATAGCTTTCTATATTTATTGATGAATGTCCTTTTCAGAAGTCATATTTCAGTACAAATTTTAGTTTTCCTATGGTCCTGCCATTTCTTGTCTGAGTTTAGAAAAAACAAAAAGTAAAAAGGATAATAACATGCTCAAGTGAAGTCTTTCAATTAATTTCAAATGGTCATATACAAAGTCTTTGAGGTCTTATATTGTTTTTCATATTTTAAGACGACTTACAATGCATTCATATTTTTTCATGTAGCAGAACTTTACTTCCATCTTCTTCTTGAGCTTGTTGTCATTGATGACGCTTCTGTCATATTACATATTACATTGTCATAGGTGATGCTTCATGGGCCAGGGAGTTGCCATACTCTGTACCCTGCAGGTGCAGCTTCAAGTCCTCAAGCATCCTAGGCTGCACCAGGTTGAGGTAGTCTGCCTTACTGAGAATCCCAGCCTTCAAGCCACACACTAATTCTTTCAAGTAACCATTTTCCATGTTAAAATATAGCTCCCAGAAAAACAACTTGGCGGTGGAGGGAGCAGTGGTCCTGGACTTCATTACTTAGAGCTACATGATTGACAGCGTGATCCTGCTCATCACTGGCAAATTGCACTGGTGTTCAATTGCTGATCTTGTGCTCAAGTGCCACCAACTAGGCAGTTTTGAGAAGACAGAGGTCATGAACCTCACAAGGACACCTACAGAGCTCTACAGGGCCATTCTGGTAGATACACCCCTGGTGTCTATTTTTTTTCCAGGACTGCATCTCAAAGCAGAACCTTGGTGAGCTGAACATCGAGATAATCCAAAATATGCTTTACAAAGCCTATCTTGAGTCCTTCTACAAATTCCTTATTAGGGAGGACCGGAGTTAATGCCAGGTGTCCTGTCTTACGAGTTTGAAGCAGACTGCTACATCTTCATTATCACCACAGAACTGTTCAAGAAGGACTGTACCTACCTCTTTCCACACCATGGCTGACTCTACCCTGAGGGCTTGGCTCAGCTGGCTTGGGTCGATTTCAATGAACAGGTCAACATAGCTGATTCCTACCCAAAATACAAACTGCTTTTTGAGGGTGCAGGTAACAAGACCCTGGGTTAGGGAAAAAAGGCACTCACAAGCTCTCTTGATGGTTTCCTTCTTTATTCTTTCTCTCTCTTTATTCTCTTTTATCTCATGTTGTTTTACAGCTTTTCTACCCCAACAGAATCTTGCAGGCAGGTACAAGAGTCAAAACAGTTGCATTCCATTTCTCAAGTGAATGATTATAGGTAAAAACATGTTTTTCATCTCCCTCACATGATTAAACATTTTATGTATTACAGGTGAAAAACAAATTATCCCAAGAACCCACATCCATTCATACCCAAGCATCTTGTTATAGGTTAACCGTGTGGCAATCAAGGTGTTTTTGTCTGGTCTTTTACTGGTAGGCTGCCTTTTTCAGTTACAAAGAGCCAATTACTTTATTACTTATCCTAAAAGGTAATTTGTAAGGAATCTTAAAGGAATCACAAACCTAAACTTTATATATGAAAAAGAATCAGTCAGCTCTACTTAAATCTTTAGGGTACATATCCATTCGTTAATAGTTTTTTTCACATCAATAGATTGATAATGTAAATGGTTATAAGGAATTAATTATCACAATTGGTCATCAATCAAACCTAGCAAGGAGAGCACAGCAGCCAGTAATAATTGGGCTGCTTTGTTCTTGTTTCCTGATCTTATGTGCTTTTCTAAAACTTTAGATTGTGTTCTTGGGTTTCTCACCTCAAAATTATTTAACGAAGCATCTTAGTCTAATTTTGTTACTTTCAAAGCTTTGTGTCCACTGTGATGCACTCTGAGACCTCTGAGCACATCTCCCGACATTAAGGTTAAAAGAATTTAAACTAACTGGGCTATTGGGACTCAATTGTTAGTTATTAACTTGAACTACAATCCATGCAGCTCCCTAGGTGAGACTCACAGACCCTGGCTGTGAAATATTTCCTTGTATTTATTTTTATTCATCAAAACTCTGTATAAGCTATTATTACTATTAAATTAGACAGTACAGCTTAGGGAGGAGTCTTTCTCTTGACAATCCACAGGTAAAAATGCCCAGTAGAACGAGCTGTGTCTAAGAGATGAACACATTATATCACAAGCAGTGGAGATCTCCCCACATCCACTCACACCATGCTAGATACCAGAGAAAGGGAGCCGCAGCAAACATGTAAAGGCACAGCAGAAGCAAAAGACATTCCAGGGTCTAAAAGTCCGGTGACCTTGCCTAAATGAGATTGACCCATCCGAGGATTCCCTTCTGCTGGGCTGACACCTGAACTTCAATTGCAACTCGCTGCTCCTCTGGCATGGCCTGTGGCACTTTTGTGTGGATTGCTAAATGCATTGGGCACCAAGGTCGACAACTATATCCCCCATCTTCTAGCATTCTAACCTAATGTTAGTACAATGTAAGTACAATCTTGTCTTTGTGTGCTGTGTTGAAGCCCATGGCTCACTTGTCTGACCTGGTGAGGTGTGGCACATTGTCCTGGAGTTGCCCAGCTCCCATGACCCTCTCTGAAACTTCTCTTAGGCCTAAAAAGGAATTAGGGATATCTCCCCTGATGAGAAATTGTCAAAGATCCCCTCCAGATCAAAGAGCCCCCCTGCCCTGTTTACAGCCACTGACATGTTTAAGAAATGTGTCACTTTCATGTTTCATCCTAACCTGAGAACCCCTGGGGTAGTGTGAGCCTTCGTTCCCCTCTGTGGGTCATCCCCAAAGCCATGGCCCATGGGAAGATTAGAGTGTTTGTCCTTGGAGCATGCAGAAGTAGCTTTGCAGCCTCTCCCTCAGCTCTACCCCTCTGTGAAAATAAAATTCCCCTCTTTAAAAGGCCCAAAACAAAACAAAACAAAAAATGCATTAATTTACTCTATAGCTCAGAACACAACTCGTTTGTGTGGTCTCTGCATATCTCTTTATAGCCATTCTAATTTAATGTTTGAAATTGTAATTAGTAGTCTAAGAAGTGATGGTTAACATTTGACTGTTAAAAATATTTGTGCAAATTAAGTGTCATGCTAATTTTATTGACTAGATACAACAAGAATATGGTAGAGATTTCCAATAAAATTCTTCCTGATTAACTATGAACTGTTTTTATACTTTAGTAATTGGGGCCTTTGTGAAGGAGTTTTCAGTAATGTCTCTCACTCAGTAAATACCATGGAGGAAAAAAATGTAAAGATAAACACAAGAAATGTCTGTGACTACCAAGAAGCTGAAGACGCAAGGTCTTGGTCCTACACGCACCTTGGCTTTGGATTTCTAACCTCCAGAATTTTGACAGACTAGAGGTCCAGAGAGATTGAGTAACAAGCTCAGAGCTAGCAAACTCACACTAAGCAGATGCAGGACCTGGTGTGAATTTCAAATGCCCAATGGACCTTGAGTTTTATAGGAGTCACAGGATAGTTTTTTGCTCCTTAATTCAGACTGCATAGCTGAAGAAACCCTGGCCTAACAGGTCATAATTTCTGAAGAAGTGATGAGTATGAGAAAAAAAAAAAAAACACTTGAGGATTCATTCTGTTCAGATGGCAGCAAACCGCAAAGCTAATTAGGTTACATAATTACTAGAATATGAAACCATCAGTTGGAATGAGTGATCTAATATGTTCTCTTGGGCTTTATTTCATTGACTATTTTGGAGCAATTACTAGCTTAAACAATTTAGCTGTTCTGTGACAATAAAGCTAAAAGGAACCCGAACAACACCCCAAGCTTCCATATGCAGCTTCACGTCTATTTTCACTTCTCTTCTATAGCCGTGTGAGAACTCCTACTCCGTATCTGAGAAAATGGGTTTTTTTCCTATTGTAGTTTTGATTTGTTACTGTTTTTGAAACACTGCCTCACTGTGTGACTCACAGTGACTTGAGACTTGCTATGTAGAGCCCTCAAGTTCACAGTCCTCCTGCCTCATTCACGAAAAGTTTGGATTATAGTTATGCTGCCACATCAAACATCTCAGGGTCTTTATAGCAGATCCAAGAAGTACATTGAAAATTCATCACACTGTATTTGTGGAGGATAAGAAATCCGTAAGATTTACACTAACAATTAACCTAATGAATTCTAGTTGGTATCATCTGTGTTCAGATATGAAAAGAGGTAACCAAGTGTGATGCTTAGTATTGAGAGTCAACTTAGAAGGATCTAGAATAACCTAGGAGATAAGCTTTTGGGCATGTGAGGGAGTTAAATATTATAGGATAATCTTTTTGTACACTGTGAGGATGTATCTCTGCCAAAGGCACCTTCTGATTGATTTAATAAAGAGCTGAATGGTCAATAGATAGGCAGGAGAGAATAGGTAGGACTTCTGGGGAGAGAAAGGAACTCTGGGAAGAAGAAAGGTGGGATTTCCACAGTCAGAATCGGAGGGAGTCAGACATACAGAATGGAGGGGAGGTAAAGAGCCATGTGGCAGAACGTAGATTAAATAAATCGGTTAATTTTAGTTATAGAAGCTCATTGGGAACAAGCCTAAGCAGAGGCCAAGCTTTCATAATTAATAAGAAGTCTCCATGTCATTATTTGGGAACTGACAGCATATAAAAGACCTGCTACAGTTAAGATACAGTTAATTAAGGAGTGCTACTGTCAATGCACATTGCAGCCTTCTGTGGCCTAAGGTCCCCATCTGAATAAAAAAAGAAAAAGAAAACAAGCTAAGCACCAGTATTCATCTCTCTCCTTACTGAATACAGAGGCACAAGACCAGCTGTGCCATGGTCATGCTGATAGGTCATCCTGATAGGGATGACGAAATTTAAAGAGACCCTTGTGCCCCAACCTTTGATTATATGTTTATTAAAACAATGGACCCAAAGAAACTGGAATTTCCTCCAAGAATTTTATGTTGGGAGAAAGAAAAGTCTGAGGCCCTGGGGTCAGCGAAAGGTTGAATTTGTCTCCTGGAAAAAGATTTATAGTTTGTCAGCTGACCTTTCAGGAGAAAGGTTCCTTTGTTCTTTATGTGGCCATGTTGAATAAATCTTTTTCTGATTTTCACTATTGCGTTTTCAATTGACTTAATGAGGACAGGTATATACTTGCTATACTGTCATTTCTCTCTTATCGAATTAGAATCTTTACTCTGTGACTTGTTTTTGATGCTTATAAGGGCTAGCAGTTGATAGATTTCTGAAGTCTTAGAAGTTTGTTCCTTTTGAACAGTGTTGGAACTGTAAAAGACTATGGGGTCTTTTGAAGTTAGACAATGTGGTTGTTCTTTTGTTTTTCGTTTGTTTGTTTTTCAAGACAGGATTTTTCTGTATAACAGCCCTGGATGTTCTGGAACTTGGTCTGTAGACCAGGCTGGCCTCAGACTCAGAGACCCACCTGCCTCTGCCCCCCAAGTGCCAGGTGGGATTAAAGGCATGTACCACCACTGCCTGGTTTAGACAATGAGTTTTAATTTAGATGTTGGTCATGAGACTATGGCGACAAGGAGTGGGAATTTATGGCTTAAAAGGGATATGTTTGTATGTCAAGTTGAGAGGGGATAGAGTCATGGTAGTTGATAGTGATTGTCATCTTGATATGAACTAGAGTCATCTAAGATGCAAGCTTCTGGGCAAGTCTTTGAATGATTGTCTATTCTGAGTTAATTAAGATGAAAAGACCAACTCTGACTCTAGACAATAATTCCATGTACTGGGGGTCTTGGATTGGAGAAACTGACTTGAATGCTAGCATTCATCTTTCTCTGCCTCCTAAATGTGACTACTATGTAACCAGCTTCCTTGTGCTGCTACTGCAATGCCATCCTGCCCCAGTAGACTGTGCCCTTAAACTGAGTCAAAAGAAATCCTTCCCCAAAGTATTTTATCAGCTATTTTGTCATGAAAACGAAAAAAGTAACAAAACTAGCTTGGGTCACTTGTCCTTTGTCACTTGTTTCCTGGAGTCAAAAGGCAGTTTCTCCCGGACATAAAAATTCTAAACTACCCAATTAAAAAATGGGGTAATGATCTGAACAGAGAATTCTCAACAGAAGAA
>JAQHUG010000121.1:4698144-4717138 GCA_028555095.1 Dicrostonyx torquatus
AGTGGCCAGAAATTTTCTTGGATTGGAAGACATCTGTAGTTCTCTCCCAGGGGCGCCTGGGCAGCTGGGCTGGGACCCACTTACTGGTCTGGATGGATCTGGATCAGGGGCATTCGTTGGTCAAGGAGCTCACAGTCAAACATGTGGGCTTGTTGGGAGAAGCCCGCCTTGTGGAACAAAGAAACTCCTGCAGCTTTGCACTCACTCCTTTACTCCCCAGCAGCTCAGCCCTGAAGCAGGCTGTGTTTGGGGTACCTAGGACCCCGCAGATGGACAGGGGTGATTGGGGGCAAGCTGGGGTGGGATAAGCAGAAAATCTAGTAGAGGGGTGGAAGCCCCCTGAATGGCCAGAAAGTTTTGGGGATTGGAGGATGTCTGTGATCCCCTCCCGGGGCACTTGGGCAGCCGAGCTTGGACCCACTTACTGGTCCGGATGGATCTGGATCAGGAGTACTCGCTGGCCAAGGAGCTCGCAGTTTGTGTTTTCTTTATTGTCTCTATTTCAGTTTTTAAATCTTGAACTGTTTACTTCACCTGTTTGATTGCTTTTTGTTGGCTTTCTTTAAGCAATTTTTTTATCTTGTCCAATTTTTTGTTTGTCTTTTCTTCCATTTATTTATGGGAGTTTTGCATTTCCTTTTTAAGGAAGGGTCTCAATTATCTTCATAAATTTATTTTTAGTATCTTTTTTTCTGCTTCATCTGCTTTGGGATGTTCAGGTCTTCTTGCTTTAGAACCACTAGCTTCTAGTGATGCCGTATTACTCTTTGTGTTGTTTAATGCATTTTTACCTAGTTGTCTACCCATCTCTTCCTCCAATCAGTATGGATAGAACATATGCTTCAGGGGGCTCCCTCTTCCTTCAACTGGTATGGCAGGAATGAGTCTCCAGTAATGCTCCTCCAGGTGTAGATGTGCCAAAGGCTCAGATGGTCCATCCTCTCAATGCAAGCAGGGCCACAGCTCTGGTGGTCACTCTTCCAGGTGCAGGTGGTGTCACACCTTTGGTGATCACTGCTCTAGGTGCAGAAGGTACTGAGGCTCCAGTTGGTCAGATATTTTCTGAAGTCCTCTGCTGTCACCACAGCCTGACGTGGGCAGTGATGCTGTCTCCCAGCATGGCCTGGGCTGCAGCAGAAAGCAACGTTGTCTCCCAGCCCCTATTGAGCTTCATAAAATGAAAAAGTTCAATGAAACAACTAGACTGGAGAATAAAGTTCTTTCTTATTTCTTGATGCATAATTTATTTTCTTTACATAACTTGAGAGCTATTAAAATAAAGTATAAAGTTTAAAGCAGTCAAGAAAGTACAGACCTAGACCAAGAGAATCAAATGATCCATTATGAAAAACAAATGTAGCATTTTTCTTCTCTCTATTAAAGCATCAGACACCCTTCCACTTTTCCAAACTTGCATGCTGCATTTTCTTTCTGCATTGTTTTGTCCACCGTTGTAACTTCGATATCATCTTGTAAGGCCCTTCCTATGGCAATCAGTAAGCGAATGTTACAGGAAATTCATTTCTACCATAGCACTGATTGTAGAGTTCCTTACCTTTTAATTCCTGTAATAGCCTGTCAAGTGGCTTCCCTACCTCCAGTGAACAAATAAGGCTCTGACCTGTATTTTAATTCCTGTTCTCTTTCCAGCTTGTTCTCCTTACTACTATATTCATGCTTAAGAGATACTCAGACTTTTACTATTATAAATTGCATGGAGAACTATTTTAAAATACTTGAACATTGCAGAAAATCATCCTGTGGAGTATCTGTAAAATGAAAGCTTCAAAGAAAACCAAGAAGTTCCCAACTAACACCGGTATGATGCTTGTCTTATTTCAAACTCTAGTGTCTGATGCTATTCCTCTGAGGGACCAAAGACCCATTCAGAATGGGACATAATTGGAACCTCAAAAGCAATGTTTTGCATTATATTTGTGGATTATTGACAAGACAATTTTCTCTTTTATTCTTTTACTTGGAGTTAAAACCAGCCCCACTGTCCTAATCCCTCTCCTCTTGACAGCTTCAAAATCACTCAAAACACAATATTTTGTCAAAGTAGTCCATTAAATTATCCTTGCTTATTCAGTCTGACCCTTTTTTCTGTGAGACCTCCAGTTTGTCCTTTCCTCTATATTCTCACTATAATTTGAGTTCTTATTAATGGAAACCCTTGACCTATATTCACAATTTTTCAAGTGGAAAAATCCTGCTATACTCCCTACCTCTATTTCCTTTGCCCCTTAGAATACTGTAAACTAAAAATAACAGAGATTTCTTTCTTTTTAGGATGAAAATCCAGAGAATCATGAAACCTATATTTAAACAAAACTTACTTTAAAAATAAAAGAGAGATAAAGATAATCAAGACTAGTATGCAAGAAATGCTGAATTCAAATCTTAACAAGACATTAATGAATAAGAACAAAACATAGGGGAACAATGAACAACATTTCAGCAATTACTAAATGTCTGTTATTTTTCTATTGATGTGACAAAATATTATGATCAAAGCATTTAATTTTATGCTCACAGTTCCAGAGGCTTAGTCCATGACCATCATGCCAGGGAACAAGCCTCTAGGAGGTCCGGCATGGCACTGGAGCAATAGCTGAGAGCTTACATCTGATATATAAGCAAGAGGCAGAGAGAGTGTTCTAACAGGGATTGTGGTAGGCTTCTTAAGTCTCAGAACCCACTTCCAGGGACACATCAACTCCAACAAGGCCACACCTTCTAATCCTTTCCAAACAGTTCTACCAACTGGGAAGCAAGCACTCAAATTCATGAGCCTTTGGGGACCATTCTCAATCAAACTACTACAGTAAGCAATATTTATCATTAGTAGCCTTACATGTAAATGACCGCAAGTACTAAAGAAATGCAGACTAGTTGACTGTATTGACAAAATTAGATCTAGCTATCTGTTGTCTTCAAGAAGCATGACACGATGGTAAAGATTCTGACAGACAGGAAGTCAAAGAATAAAAAGCAATCTATCAAAGTAAACAGAAATCAAAACCAATCTTACATGGTTATTGAGACATTTGATGAAGTAGATATCAAATCAAAGTGAGTCAAAAGAAATAAGGAAGGTTGCTACATAATAAGAAGTTAACAATTCATCAACAACACACAACACTTTGTCAGTTGGTGTGCACCAAATATTTGGGGTCCAACTCCATAAAACAAACATAAATGGATGTATAATGTCACATAAGTCCTAACATAACAATCAGGGGTGGCTTTATGACTCCACTCTCATCTCTGTATTTGGGGTTACAAGGTGGTTTAGTGGGCAAAGGCAGTTGCCCCCCAAACCTGGTAACCTGAATTTGATCCATGGAACCCACATAAAAGGAAAAAAACCAAATACAAAACTATCTTCTGATCTCCACATGGATGCAGTGACATGGCCACCCCGACACATCACACAGTATAACACACACACATAAAATTTTAAAAATTTTATAGAATCAAATAAAAAGTAAAAGGTAGAGTTTACCAGAACTATGAAGTACAGCTAAGGAATTTCTAAGAGGGAAGTTTAGAGCAATGAATGCTTGCATTAAAAAATAAAATTCAGAAGCAATCTTTGATGGTCCATGCATGTAGCCCAGAACTTGGAAGACAGAGTCATAATGATTGAATGGAAGGTCACCCTCAACTACACTACCAGTTTGAGGCCAGTCTGGCCTGCATGAGGTCCTGTATCAAAGAAAAAAATCAGTTAGATCGCAAACAAAATGTAATGATGTATTTGAAAGTCTTACAAAATTAAAAACAAACAAAATTCCAAGAAGAGTAATTAAAAGAAAGAATAAATATCAGTGCAGAAATTAAAATATATTTAAAGAGTAATAAATAGAAATTAAATGAATTAAAGAATAATAAATAAAATCAACTAAACAAAAAATATGGTTCTTTGGAAAGATAAACCCCAATACTTAGTTAAACTAGCCACAGAAAGAGAGAGAGAGAGAGAGAGAGAGAGAGAGAGAGAGAGAACACGCACATTAATAAAATTTTGGCTCAAGGTTGTTTTGTGTTTGCCATTTATTGTAATTTATTGTAGATGTTTTTTAAATTTTTAATTAAAAAACGTTAGAGATTTATTTACTTTGTCTTATGTGTATAAGTATTCTGTCCATATTTATGTATGTGCACCACATGCATGTCTGGTGCATGTGGAGGCCAGAAGATGGCATTGGAACCCCTGAGACTGGAGGTTTACAGTTGGTTGTAAGCCACCATGTGGGAGCATGAGATATCTCTCCAACCCCTCTTTTTTTTTAACATTTCTCTCGCTCCCTCTCCCTTCCTCCCTCCCCTCCTTTCCCCATATCCCCCCGCCGTGTATGCTTGTGTGTTTGAATAGATGTGCCATGTTTGTGAAGGTGTTCATTCAGACCAGAAGGCAGCATTGAAATTATAATTCCTTGTGATATACCTGTTGAGGTTGCTGGGAACTGAACTCAGGTCCTCCGGAAGAGTAGGAACTGTTCTTAGCCACTGAGCTATTTCTCTAGCCTCTCTAACATTTAAATGGGTTATTTTATGGTGTCTTAAAATGTTAATCTTCCTAACTGGTTATTCTTTTATGTAACTACTGACGATTTAGTACATAAGCTGCTGTGTCTTCACTTATAACTCAACAGAATATACCTTCATGATTGCACCTCACCAAAATTGGCTCCCCTCTTCTTTCCTGTCATCATAGTATTAATCACAAATACCACTGTGTTTTCCTCCTTTTTTTCCTCTACAAACAAGCACTTACACACCTATATAAATACAACCTAATCAGTCTCTATGATACTATTTGTAAGTATGTGTTTTCAGAGCTGACCATTTGGTGATACTAAATAACCAGTCTGTGTACCTGGGAAAAACTACCTTTCCTAAGCTCAGCATTCTTTAGTTGCCTATAGTTCTATGTCTAGGATTGACCTCTGAACTTTCCCCTGCCTATGTTAGCAAGCACATTGGTGTTGTCCTTGTTTACGTAAAGTTTAGGTAACCATGTTGGTAAGACTTTATGTATGAAACTTCTGAAATTTCTAGAAAATAAAATTTCTCAGCAAACTCCCAGTTACTTTAGTGTTTTATCCCCCCTTTTTTATAATAATTGTAGAAGTTGTGTTTTAGATATATCCATTGGGAATAGGCTACACAACTCTACATTTCGATTGGCTGTGGGTAATGGTCTCCATCTGTTGCAAAAAGAAGTTTCCTTGATGAAAGGAAACTTCATCATACTTGTGGGTATAAGGGAAAATAATTAGATGAAATTAATAATTATGCTGGTTTAGTGAAGTAGTGGCTATAGGTTCTCATCCAAGATCCATAATTTCACTAGCCCTGGGTAGTTGGCTAGATTCCTAGTATCTATCAGGCATGATTTCTTCTTTGCTAAATAATTCTTAAGTCCAAACACAAAGCTTTTGATTACCTCCAAGGTATGGGTTCCACTTTTGCACTCTTAAGGTTATCATGCCATGCTAATAACAATTATGACTCATAGTCATCATCTCTGGGTATGACTATTGGCTGCTTCCCTCCTTTGGAAGCTTGTATGGTACCTTCTGGTGCCATGAAGCCGAGTCCTCAGGGAGGAGACTTTCAGGTCAGATCCAACTGGCAGCCTCTGGGCCCTGTGTCCAAAGTGCATAATGTCTTCATCAATAATGACTTATTTTCCACATCTAGGGGCAACCAAATACAATAACAATAGCCTATAATGTTTTTGGAGTCTCCTGGATATTCCTAACAAACAATTCAAAAGAGAACTCTGTGGGAGGGTCCACCTGTATTTCTGTGTTTTGATTGGTTAAATAAAGGGCTGCCTGGCTTATAGTTAGGCCAACTCTTAGGTGGGCAGAGTAGACAGAACGGAAGTTCTGGGAGGAGAAGAAGGAAGGAGCAGAAGCCCCAAGCCACCATCGCAAATGGATGCAGGTTAGACCCTTCCAGTAAGTCACCACGTGGTGACTTACAGACTTTTATAATGGGTTAGTTTAATTATGAGAGCTAGCCATGAAAAGGCTAATGATAATAAGCCAGGCAGAGTTTAAATGAATCCAGTTTGTCACGTGGTTATTTCGGGTGCAGCCAGCCGCTGAGCAGGCCAGCGGCTGGGGGCTTGGAAGCTGGGTGCGGGGAACAAACAACATGCACCCCTCTCCCCCCTAATCACAACAGAACTCCTCATGCCTAATGTTGGGGATTTTGTTATGTGGCTTTGGCTTTGGGTGGGGGGAGTGTTCATTGTCAGCCAAGATGGGAAAATTCCATTTAAACTACATATGCCTATTTACCCACCGATTCACATGTATTATAGGTATTTTTAGGTATATTGCTAGTAGCATGATTCCTTATGAAAATTTTGGCCATGCTTATTGTTATATTATCCCATCCCCCCTTATTTTTCTTCTTTATTCCTCGGTCCCATTAGCCCTCCTCTATTTTCCCACTCACTCCTTCAGATCATTTGTTCTGTGCTATTCCCATCCCTATTGCTCTCCTCCTTCCAGAAATGACCCCCTTTTCTTTCCTGGTTTCTGCATATACTCCATGTCAGATGTACTTGTATTTGAAAATTGGAAGCTAGGAATCTGAGATGAGACAGAACATGCAATGTTTATCTCTTTTTTGTCAGGGTTACTTCACTCAATATAATCTTTTCTAGTTTTATCAATATACCTGAAATTTTCATTATTCTTTAGAGATGAATAGTATTTCATTTTGAATATGCATTACATGTTCATTATCCTTTTGTCATCTGAAAGCCATCTTGGTTGTTCCCATTTCCTAGTTATCCCGAATAGAGTATACGCGAACTTGCCTGAGCAAGTATCTGTGGAGTAGGATATCGAGTCTTCTGGGCACATGCCAAGGAGTGGTGTATCTGTGTCATATGGTAGATCTGTTTTTAGCTTCTTAAGACTTATCTAAAGTGATTTTTACAAGTTTCCAATCCCACCAACAGTGAGTGATGGTTCCCTTTTCCCCACATCTACTCCAACAACTCACACAAGTCTTAGATAGTATGTTTATAATCTAAATAGTGCCCTGCATGTTCAAGACATGTTGACTATCACAATAACATGACCGCCCATACAGAGATATCAGATATAAGTTCTTAGCACATTTCATATTGGTTTCTATAGTTTGTTTTGATATTTTTCATGTCGTACACACGTGAAGTAACCTGGACCCAGAAAGACAAATGCCACATGTTCTGTCTCACCTGAGGTTCCTAGCTTCAAATCTTTGAATATATTGACATAACCTGGAGTAAATGCAGAAACATGACCTTTTCCATGTAATTCACACATAGGAAATTTCAGTATTTTCACAGCTTGCTGAAGTGTGTTAAGGCAGATTGCAGTTTGCTTCTGGTTTAGAAGTTCATGTCACTGCACGTTCTAATGTGTGTTCTCAAAGACTGAAAGCTGAAATAACTTTTGTGGGATTTTATTTGCTACCTGTTGATAACATCTCATGGGAAGCTATGCTATATTTTGTTCACCTTTCAATCTAGATGGAGAATTGGCTACTCAAATGATTTTTAAAAGCTGGCTTTGCAATAATGAATTCCTTTAATTCGTTTTTATCATGTAGAGTTTTTTCTCCTTCCATTTGCTTTAATTTGGGTATTAATAACCTGGATTGATAGTTGTGGTCTTTCAGGACTTGTAGTACATCTTTCCAAGCCCTTTTGGCTTTAAAGGTTTCTGCTGAATAATCGGGTGTTATTCTAATAGGCCTGCTTTTATAAGTGACTTGACCTTTCTCCGCACAACTTTCAATAACATTCCTTTATTCTGTGGTTTTAATGTTTTGACTACAATGTGTCATAGGAAGTTTCTTTCCTGGCCTTGTCTATTTGATGTTCTGTAGGCCTATTGCAGCCAGATGGACGTATCTTTCTTTAGCTTTTTCAAGGCCAGGAGCCTGTGGCAAGACAGGTCATAGGTCCTAGAGAATAATCTACTACTATTCTGCTAAAAGGACACAGTATTAAACACTCATCTTTATACCCTTAGACTAAGGCATCCATCAAATTTCAAGAAAGACTTTTCTTTTTGCAGTGAATGGTGATTAACATGGAGACCCACAAGTGGTCAAGGTACAGAAAATAGGAGACTTTGGAGTTCTCAGCCCTAAATCAGACATCTATATCACACCCTCTTCTCAAGCTTAGAGATCACTGTGGGAGAAGGTGTGAGAAGACTGTAAGAACCTGAGAAAGTGGATGATTACAAGAAAAAAATTAGATGCAGAAGGGCAATTGCATATATGAATTCATAGCAGTTAAGACAGCATGCACAAGAATTGTAGAAGCTCAAACCATACAAAATTCCAGTATGGAGAGGGAAGGAGGGTCCAAAGTCTCACCATCATAAGGAACTATTGACATTGATAGCTGCTGTGAAAGGAAGAGTTAGATTTCCACAGTGAAGGCCAAACATCCAAGAATATAGAGACAGTATAAATTGGACTTGATGGGCCTAAGAAAAAGAGGACACAGTTGGATGGGATGGGGAGGATGGGTCTTGGACAAGTAGGGGGTGGAGTGGAGCAATGTGATCAAAATACATTATACAAAATTCTCAAAGAACTAGTAAAAGAGAGAAGGGAAAAAGGATTAAAAATGAAAGAAAATGTTCAAGTATGGTAGTGCATGCTTTTTATTACTAGCACTCCAGAGGCAGAAGCAGGTAGATCTTTGTGATTTCCAGGACAGCTCAGTCTACATAGCAAGATCCAGACCATGCAGGCCACATGGTGAGACCTTATATCCAAAATAAAGGGCAAGTCTTATATAAATCAGGAATGTTGATGCATTATGCAAGATTGGCTGCTGGTCCCTTTGAGTACATTTCATCTCTAATATCTCTAGAACTGCAGGATTGATGACTATTCCTCTTGCGATTGGGTTCTAATCATGTGGCATTTTAGAACAGGGAGAGAGTAGCCCTGTGTTAATTATTTGAATGCTTTAAAGCGTTTTCTCTGACTGGGGGCATGGGTAGAAGAAGTAAAAATGATGTGTTTTATCTGGCCTGGAATAAAACAACCATCTATATTGTGAGTTTCTAATGGAGATGGACAGCCTGAAGGAGCTGGGAACGATCCCGGCTAACAGCTAGCAGGAAAATATGGACTTCTGTTATGCAGCTGTAAGGAAATGAATTCTCCAATAACCTGAAGGAGTTGAGAAGCAAATTATTCCCTAGAGTCCCCAGAAAGGCATGCAGCCTGGCCAACATTCTTATTTCAGTCTCATGAGACTCTGAGCAGAGAAATGCAATTCCACCATGTCTGAACTTCTATAAAACTAGGAAATGATAAATAAATTTTTTCCAGCAGTAAAGTTTGTAGGGTTTTGTTGCTGTTGTTTGTTTTTATATTGCAAGCAAAACCTAATGTAGTCTTTTCTCCTGGAGTTTAAATGTATAGAAACGAACCTCTTGGTGACAAACCAGTGAGGATATGCCCTGCAACTTAGAGCCATTATTACTTCAAGGAAGTCTATACTAGGAGAGTTTAATATAGCCTTATACCACTACTATGTTAATTACAACTAGAGACCTCACCTACAAGACAAGAATATTGGTTATGTTAGCCACCAGTTTTAGATTAAAAAGTCAAATGTGATACCATACCTAGTTGATGACTATATAGGATTAAAAGTGTGAGAACTTGATGGAAGAAGCTAAAAAAAAGGAATAGCCTTTCACAGACAACAGGAGCTAGATTGGACCTGCCAGATGGAAATTTGGAGAGCAAGTAAGCTGCCCAGTTGTCTAAGAAGTTGTAATGGCAGAAGACAGAGACTGAAGGACAACTATCTAAGAAAACAGAATAGACTGTCAGGCACAGTTTGAGATATTTGTAAGCAAATTAATGAATATGAATGGAGAAATAAGTTTTCAGAAGCTTGGTGTGTGTGTATATATGAGGGTTGTATTTTATTTTCTTTGTATTAATCCTTTATATATGTTTAAAAGTCTTCAGAATATTAACCATTTACTTTATAGATTTTCTAAGGCAAGCCAAACAATGAAGAAACTGTCCCTACTTGTGCCAGGGACATAAAGAAAAAAAACATGCTCTTCTAGAGGTCAGATATGGCTGTTTGAACTAGGAACATAGCTTCAAGGGAATATTTCCTGATGGAGGCCACCACAGTGGACCTGATTATTAAAGAAAAGGAGGCTTCTTTTTGGTGATAAAATGACTTTTGTGTCCTGATAATGTTGATAGTTACATGGGAATACAATTTCATTTCAAAAGTATAACTCCAAGGGCTAACTGGTAGAAGACTTACCTATTATGTGTGAGACTCTGCGTTACAGTCCTAACATTGTAAAAAGAAATATACCCTACCCAATGAATCTTGATAAAAATCTGAATAATGTCTATAGTTTAGTTAGTAGTACCATGTTTCTGGTTTTGATTATGTCCTACGGTTCTGCTGTTATGGAAAAAAGCTGGGTGAAGGGTATAAAATAACTCCACTATTTTTGATACTCTGTGTGAGTCTAGATTTATTTTATAATTAAAAAATATTTGATTAAAAAATCTGAACACTCGTAGGTTTCTGGAACCATACCAGAAATTGCTATGCTAATGCAGATGAGAAAGCAAGTGAAAAGTGGTTTTACAAAGTTGTAACAACTATGAGACACCCACTAAACCCCAACCCTGTGAAAGAACCACAGAGTACTTAGTTGTATATTTGCTCTTGCTTTGTCAAGAGCAGTGTTCTGAACACATTCTTAAGAAACCTTAAGAAAATCTCTCAAGCTTCTAACTCATCCTTCCCTTCATCCCTAAACCAATCAACCGGTTTATACCCAGAAGTACAAAACAGAGTGTTGAGAAGATCAACAGATTCATTATTGAGCTGATTGTAGACAAAGCCTTCAGGCCTCTGATTTACTATCCTGCTGGTACATGCCATGCACCACATGGCTTTGGTTATTGTCATCTCTTTTCTAATCATCTGTGTGGCTTTATACTATTATATCCTGTCTCACAGGCTAGTGCATGAGGTAAAAACAATGAAAGAAGCACACAGCAGAAGGCTCTGTCTGCAGTAAGCAGTTGTTTATCAATTCTACCTCCTTCCCCAGGGAGAATGCAGACACCTGACAAACCTGCAAGTTCACCAGTCTTTGCAGATGCATGCATTTTCTTCTTCCTTAGTTTCGTGTCTTCGTTTCAAAATAAAGCAAACCTCAAAACACTAACGTTTCTCTTCTTCAAAACCTAGGTGCCAAGAATCCCACCAAGCACAATATTCACCCCGAGATTTAAACAAAGGCAAATGAAAATCCATCTTAAAGGAGGACAGTGGTAATATCAGAAAGAACCCTTTGCCTAGACTAGTATCATCATAAGGTATGGGTTTTTCCCCCTTTAAAAAAACACAGCTTGAGTTCTAAACTTAACCAGATGGAAATGTGCCTGCCGGAGAGTTGGAACTAATTCAGAAAAGATTGTTAGCCAATAGATGAGCCAATTTAGACCAGCATATGCCAAAAATGGTCAATCAAGTTGTCCCAAGTGTGACTCCCCCATAGCAGATGTCACTGTCTCTCTAAAGAGTTTTGAGTGCCATCCTCTAACAAGGAGGTGGTTTTTATACTTACACACATAGACATAAATAAAACCTGGGCTTGTAGCCACCCTTCATTTTATAGCATTATGGCCTTATCACTCGAACAGCAAAGAGCATAAGCCCTCTTTTCAGAGTTTTTAAACGAACATAGATTTTGAAATTAAACACAAGCTAAGAGTTTACATACTTAATTCTAAGAAATGTTCTCACTTTTCTAGTCATTCCATGTTTCTCTACCATAAAAACAATAGAAATTCAGGACCATGATTGCCTATGCATCAATTAAAAAGTCAATATTTTGTTTGACTACATTACTTTCTACTACTTGCCTCTTTGCTTGTCCAATTTTGACATTTCTGAGCCTTTAATGTTAGATAAAAATGGAAATTTGGACATCTGAAAATAATGTCTACTTTGCTGAACAATGATGACATAGTTCACAGGGCCCATTCATATGCATTGGCTCATATTTTTCTGACAAGCTGGCAGGCTGATAGGGCTTTAGGATACCAACTAAAGTACAGGCTCTATTGTTTTTTTTTCCTGTCCCTGCCTAAACCATCATAAAAGCCCTTCCTGTGCAAAGGGTCAGTGTGAAGAATCTTAGATGCACAGAGAAGTTTGATGTCACTTCTAGGTGAAGTAAATGACATTTGAATTGGAACTCAGAGGATAGGTAACATTTGGACCTGTTAAGGTAGCAGGAAAGAAAACAGAAGTTATCACCACCAAGACAGAAAGTTAGGAAATTATTTGACATAGTGAATAAACTGTTGGCTAAAGCACAAGATTTATGAGGATAAAGCCAAAGAAGCAAATCTGGGGAGATAGGCTGGAACCAGATCATGGAAGCTCTTAAGTGACATATTTATTTTTTTAGTAGGCAATATAGTTTTAAGAGGAAAAAATATACCAGAAAAAAACCCTTTCAACATTTGTTCCATTTTCAAGTAAAAATGTGTCTTTAAGGAGGTTACCCTCCGTAGGCTTCAGCTTCTTCATCCCTAAAATGGGTACACTACCATTTATCATTTTAAAGGCAATAAAGCTTGGGAGAATGGAGCCAATAAATGAAGCAGACTAAAATCTCATACAGTAGCCATCTTTATTCAGAGCATCAGACAATTTATACTCTGAAGAGTAATGTAAGTAAAATTACAATCACAAGGACAAGCAGGACATGGCAGACAAGCTGCATGTGGAAAGAAACTTGTTTTCCATAGAGGCATATAAACAAATAGAGTCAGTTGTAATGGATAAACTGGAGTAAAGTCACTCCTGTCTGCTACACCTAGGAGGGACACCAAAGCACATTCCAAGAACAGTCCTGTGTTTTTGAAGAAACTGAGGTCACATGACTCTTGTCTTGTTTGCTTAGATTTTTCTCACAAGAACTCAGAATTCTCCTCACATGAATCTATTCTTGTACCATGTTCCAACACCTTTTCCCTGCCTTTTTAGTTTTTAATAACAGGATACCCAGAATGGGTTTGATTTGAGATGTTGTAGATAAATCTAGTTGTCTCATTAAGCATTATGTGTAATACTCTGTCACCAAGAACAGAGATACAAACTATGTCCAGTAGTATTGGTTGTATTATTATATTTATCAAAAATATGTATAGAATAGCTTGAAAAGAAACCCAAATGATTAGTTCTGGTATCTTGTAGAATGTAAGCCCATATTTGCCTTTCATAGGAACACAAATGTTATGATGTCCTATGCAAATAGGAAGTGATTTAAATACCAAGGAAAAATTAAATGCAATCCCACCCCTTCCTTCAAGAATGAGTGAGTCCATTACAATACCAAAGACCAGATACACGTACAGTATCATTAATAAAGATAATGGGAGCTGAATACATCCAATCTGTGAGCTGAAACAAAGGAGGATGAGGAATATGAGACTAATATACGTTCCCAGAGGCAACTAGCATCACCAGGAAGAGATTCTCTCATGACACAGAGCTCTGTGTGTCTCATAGAATAACTTCTCTTTCAGAGCATAAGGCCCACGTTGGTAGATTTAACTTCTGATGATATGGTCCTTATTTCTTTTTGCCTTTTTGCTGGAGGTTTGCTATCTTTCTGGTGACTTCCAACGTCTCCTCTCCTTCCAGTTTTGTTCTTGATGGCCGGAGATGGGAGGAGCCAGAGACCAACCCATAATGTTTCTGTGAATCCATCTTCATTGACAGATGCATACCCCTCCTCAATTTTGTTCTGGAAAAGTAAAAATAGGACAGGTTAATGCACCAGCTTGCTTATTTCCTTCCGTAGGTTAGAGAGGTTAGAGTGTACAAGTAAGTTTATTGCTAGGAATAATCCTACAACATCAGTAGAAGCTGAAACAATATTTAAGGGTTTATGAATTAGCCATAATAGATTAATCAAAACAGCCAGTTCCACTGGTTGGGCTGAAGAAAAGGAAGTATTAATAGACTGATGAATATCTGGACCATTAATCCCTCCTATGCCATTAGATGATCCATCAATAAAATAAGTATCTGCCTATGGAATGAGAAAAGGATGGACAACTTTTGTAACTACAAATTCATTTTGTATAAAAAACATCTCATAGCTTACCAGCTGGTAGTGAATAATGATTTTCTATTCTTCCATAGTAATCTGAAAATGAAATTTGAAAATCCATAGAGTTCTGTAACACTCTTAAAAACTGAAGTTTAGTTAAGGGTAAGGTTATATAGCAAGGATCACATCCATATAATTATTGACATCAGGTACTTGCCTGATCTACTAACTGAGCAGGAAGAGTAAGGTAAGAAGTTAGTATTTGATGGTCCTTATGGTATAAATAAAACCATTCCAAAGGTTTATCCTCTTGTGCTGTAATACCTTTAGAGACAATTTAGTTGGGAAAATAAGTAAATTTAAAGGCAGTGAAGGATCCACGTGATACACAAATGCTTCTTTTAGTTGGGATTCAAATAGCTATAATTCTCCCCCTTGCCTCTCAAGATAATATTTGAGGACTGTCCAAAGCTACCTCTTCTTCTAGAGTTTTAACTAGATTAGTTAGTACATAATGGTAGCTTTTTCACCTAAGTCCTCATCAGGAAGTGGAGGGAATTTAAGATTAGTTTGATTATCAAATTCCCCACTTCATGCTTCAGGGCCATTTTCAGGCAGTGGAGGGAGGATCTATATCTAAAGGAGGCTCCAGTAGGGAGCTGAGGGAGTCATTACCATTGGTGGCACTGTTTTTACTTTCAATTTTGCCTGAATGGGGAAATCTTTTTTATCTCTTTTACCAAGCTTAAGATTTGATTATCCAGTTTATATTCATTCAAGGAATTAGCCATCTCTTCGTCATTATTAATATCCTCCTTTTCTTCCTTCAGCGTTTTAATAACAGTCTGAATCAATGCCCAAGTGACCCAAAATTGAATGTTGACATTTTATCCTTGTTTATATGTCTTTTCAATATTCTTTTAGACTCTGTACCAAATGTATTCATCTTAAGTTCCTTCTTCTGGATACCAGATATAATCATGAACAATTCACAAGAAACCTAATAGTTGTGATTTTAATATTTGTGCTCCTCCTTTTTTTTTAAAAAAAAAAACTGAATGCAGAAGTTTGACATAAGACAGAAACCTTCCCTGGCTTCTGCCTCCATTACTCTCACTCACTGCCTTCTCCAAGGGTGTCTACTCTTTTATCTTGTAGTTGACGTCAGGTCCCTGTTCGGACACCACTTGTTTGCTGCTCTAAAGTCAGTGGGACAATGACCTGGAGAATGGTGCTGATAACTGAGATGGACTAATGTCCTGCGAGAGCCAATGACGTCCAGTGCACCAGACAGTTTACACTTTCAAGGTTAAGAAGAGTCACATGAGTAAAGTGCACAAACACAAGGACAAGTTGCATGTGGCCGACAAGCCACCTGTGGCAGGCAAGCTGCACGTGGAAAAAAACATGTTTTCCCATAGAGGCCTATAAACAATTAACAATAGCCAGCTGTAATGAAAAATCTGAAGTAAACTCACTCCTATTCTCTATGCCCGAGGGGCATAGAGCAATTCCATGTTTTTGAAGATCTGAAGTCACATGATTTGTCTTATTTTTATGGAGTTTTCTCACAAGCACGCAGAATTCTCTTCATACAACTTTATTCTTGGACTGTGTTCTGACACACTAGTACTTACATTAGGGGATTACCATGGGTATTAAATATGATAATTTACGCCAAGTACTTAAGACAGTGCTTGGTGTATAATATACAGCCAGTAAATGTTACCTGTTACTATAATAGTTCATTGCTATCATTTGGTTTGCTCTTCAATATTGTTAATCATCATCATCTTCTTGCAGTCTTCTGTACTATACTATCCAAAATCTTACTTTTGATCTGGTTGGAATTTTGTCTTTCATATAGAGGAAGGTTAGAAGTAATTCCCAATCTCCTAAATATTTCATTCAGATGTGCAAACTAGAAGCCTTTGGCTAAAACTCTGTAATTTTCTTTTAGGATAATCACATCCTCAATGTAATAAAGAATAGACCTAATTTATGGTAGTCATAGTGATGAATTAATCAAATCTCAGCATTTGGGAGAAAGAGCCATGTGAATCTGTTAGTTTCTGGCCAGCCTTGCCTATATCATGAGTTTCAAGCTACATAGTGAGACCCTGTCTCAAAAAGAGAATATAATTAATTTAGGTAGGAACATGAATGATATTTTAAAACATACATTTGATAAGAATTAATATCTAAACTATATAATGAACACAAGCAACTCAATAGCAATGTCTTAAGGTTTTTATTACTGTGAAAAGACACCATGATCATGGCAACTCTTATAAAGAGAACATTTAATTGGAGTGACTTGCTTATACTTTCAGAAGTTCAGTTCACTATCATCATGATGGGAAGCATGATGGCATGCAGACAGATGTGGTACTGGCTACATCTTTTACAGAAGGTGGGATAAAGAGCTAGGGAGAAACATGGTACTAGGGAAATTCCCAGGAATCTATGAGGATGATCCCAGCAAAGACTCCTAGCAATAGTGAAGGCCTGAGCTGGCCTTCCTCTCTAACCAGATTGATGACTACACTAACTGTCATCATAGAACCTTCATCCAGTAACTGATGGAAACAGATGCAGAGATCCACAGCCAAGAACTGGGCCAAGCTCTGGGGCTCCTCCTGAAGAGAGGAAGGAGGGGAATATATAAGCCAGAGGGGTCAAGGTCATGATGGAGGAACCCGTAGAGACAGCTGACCTGAGCTCGTGGGAGCGCATGGACTCTGGATAAATAGTTAGGGAGCCTGCATGGGACCAATCTAGGCCCTCTGCATGTGTGCAACTGTATGTAGCTTGGTCTGTTTGTAAGCCTCCAAGAAGTGAGATCATGACCTGTCTCTGCTGCTTAGCTAGCTTTTGGGAACCTGTTCCCCATACTGGATTACCTTGCCCAGCCTTTATACAGAGGGAGGAGCTAGGTCCTACCTCAACTTGATGTGCCATGCTATGTTCAAGCCCATGGAAGGCCTGCCCTTTCCTGCATGGAGATGGGGAGCAGTAGGTGGATGGGGAAGAGGGTAGATGGAAGTTGGGGAGAGGGAATGGAAGGAGAGGGGGAAGGGGAAACTGTGGTAGGTATGTAAAATAAAGGAAAAATGTTAATAATAAATAAATATCAGAATAGTTGTAGCATGGGACCTTATATACAGTATGAGGACTATAGTAATAATGTATATTTAATCCATTGCTGGAGAGCAGATCTTAGATGTTTTCCTCTCAAAGTGAGGAAAAAGAAAACTCTGTGAGGTAATGGATAAATTGGTTTGATTTTAGTAACCATGTCTAAAAATATCTCTTTGTATACTGCATGCACTCTTACTTATTTACTATTTGTTTATCAAGCATATCTAAATAAAATCAGGGCATAAGTCAATGATTATCAAGTGTGCTGGGCTAGAGATGGTCAGCTTACTCTAGAAACCAGAACAACTTCCAATCCCCATACATAATTGTATAGACTATAAGGAACTTTCATAATTTGTTCTCATATTAACTTTATAAAATTAGTATCACTATCCCCATTTTGTTCATTTACTTAGTGTGTGTGTGTGTGCTGCACACACGTGGATTCTTACTGATCTTTGCCTTGAGGCAGGGCCTCTCGGTTCTGTTACTGAATTGCATGCTCTAGGCTATCTGGCCTGTGAGTTTTCAGCTGATTCTCCTGTCTCTGCTTCTTATCTCACCTTAGGAGTGCTGGAATTACAGATGTGTACCACTGCATCCAGGTCTTTTAAGGGATACTAGTCCACTCAAGCATGTGATCCTGGCAGGCCTTGCACTTCTCTCTAGTTCTTTCTGACTTGCATAAAAACATTAGATTTCATTCCTAAAGCTAGCCACCATGGTCTATTCCCTTATTTGGCTCCTTCCTCCTCCTGAGGCTGACTACCAAGATCCAGCTATCAAAAGCCCCCTTTGGTTCATCTAATTATTATGCCCAATTAATATTAAATACCTCACCTTAACACAGGCTTTCCCCCTATACCTTTATAAACAATCATTTGCTCATGTGCCACATCTTTCTCCTCTTTATCCAGAGGCAGTCCTTTGTCCTTCTGGGACAAATATCCCTGTCCCTTCCCGTTGTTCCCTTCTTTCGTCCCTCATCACCAACCTCCTTTACCACCGTGCCCTGGCCCATTCTAACACTGACCTCCCCTTTTTCTAGTCTTAAAAATTACACCTGCCAGGTCATTTGCTGCCATTTTCTGCCTGAGTCAGAAAGCAGCCACTTTAACTGTTCTTCCATGCTTAGTAAAGGATCTCTCTGTGAAAATAAACAGCTGTCTGGGTGTGGTTTGTGCCTAATCTGAGAATCAAGAGGAAGCCCACACTGTTCTGGGGTTTCCTTCAGTTTTTGTGTGGGTTCTGGGGCTCAACCTCAGGCTGAAGATTTGCCATGTAAGGGCTTTTATCTACTGTGTCATCTCAGCTGGCTACTGATAAAACTGGTTCTTTTATTTATTTATTTATTTATTTATTTATTTATTTATTTATATATTTATTGTTAAAAGCAAAATTTACATTTACTCCCCTAGTTCCCGGCCCTCCCGCTCCCCCACTACCCCACCCCTTCCCCCTGCTTCCTTAAGATGGTGCAGGATACCCTGTCCAATGGGGAGCCCAAGACCCTCCCCCCTCCATCTCAGTCTAAGAAGATGTGCATTCATATAGAATAGGTCCCCAAATAGTCCATACATGCAGAAGAGATAGGTCCCAGTGCCATCATCGTTGGCCTCTCAGTCAGTCCCCGCTGGCAGTCACATTCATAGAGTCCAGTTAGGTCATTTGCTCATTCAGTCTTG
>JAQHUG010000121.1:4743394-4769028 GCA_028555095.1 Dicrostonyx torquatus
TTATATTTAGGAAGTGGTCTCCTGTGCCAGTGTGTTCAAGTGTACTTCCCACTTTCTCTTCTATGAAGTTCAGTGTGACTGGCTTTATGTTGATGTCTTTCATCCATTTGGACTTGAATTTTGTGCACGGTGATAGCTATGGATCTATTTTCATTCTTCTATATGTTGATATCCAGTTATGCCAGCACCATTTCTTAAATATGCTTTCTTTTTTCCATTTGATATTTTTTGCTTCTTTGTCAAAAACCAGGTGTTTGAAGGTGTGTGGATAAATGATCATTTCTATAGCATTTGTGCATTTTCTTTATGTAGCCACACATGTAAATCAACATTGAAAGATATACTAACATTCAAAGACAGGATAGGTTAAGTTGTGAATTCTCTAGAAACCAATTTTATTTGGATTATAATATTAGAAAAAACTTAGAAATGTCTTTTTTAAGAAAATCTGCTTGTTTCTATATGCTAAACTGGCACATTATTGCTACTTCCTGTTTTTTTTACAGCTGTTTCCTTCTATCCTGAAATTGAAAGGAAAATCAGCCATTTAAAAATTTAAACAGTAATTAACATTCACATGTGTCAAGTACTGGGATTAGCAATGTGTTATATAGAGATGAATAAGATAGTTCTTTCCTGAAGGACTTGATATGTATGGTAGAGAGACAGACAGACAGATTGTATTCACACACCTGTAATGAAGAAAAGATAACTAAGTGAAAAATCTTATGAGCAAAAATATGTGCTGTATTAGGTCAAAAAAGAATGTGAATTTGTTTTAGAAAGAGTAATAGGTTGAACAATGAATATTTGAAAGTTGTATCCAAGTTCTAATTCCTGGCACTTTGGGTATAAACTTATTGAGGAAAAAGGGATTTCACAGATAGATATAATTAAGTGGATATTTTGGATATGAGCACTCTAGGTTAACCCAGTAGTTCCTAAATCCAATAAAAATGGCAATATTAGGTGAGAAATATGGAAGCAAAACGAAGGCTAGGAAGACAAGGAGTGATATTGTAGTTATATTACCTTAAGTCATGGAATAGCAGGAACTACCAGAAACTGGATGGGGTAAGTAAGGGTTCTTCCCTAGACACACTGGAGGAGGAGTGACCCTTCTGGCAACTTGATTTCAGAATTCTGGCCTTCAGAACTGTGAAATAACAATTTTTTTTGTCATTTAAAGTCATTAAGGTTGCAGTAATTTGTGGCAGCCCTGGAAAAATCAAAGAAAGGCCATAGAAAGGATATGGTATTTCAGTTAAATCTTAAATGAAGAGAAGTATTTTTACATGGAAAGAGGAAGGGCATTCTAGACTGAGGGAATAACAAGAACAAAGACATGGAGATAGAAAATGGAGACTGTCCCTGTATTTGGAGCAACAGCTGTGTGGAACTGGACAAACAGGTTAGGGCTGTTTCATGATTATTAGCTTAGGGATTTTGACATTTATTTTTCAGGCTTTAAAGAGCCATTGAAGATTCGGAAGGTATGAAATAAGAAAAGGGAATTTCCTGTAACTTAACCACGTTACAGACAAGTACTGACTTTTCTGAGCAGGTAGTCATATTGGGTATGTGTTGACTCCAACATGTCTTAGGAGCCAGTAGGTTGGCTTGTATATGGTCCAAAAAATGATTTGTTATGGAGGAATAAAAACATTTTCCCTTACTTTGTCCTGCACTAACTCTTTTGAATCATACCCTTCATTCCTGGTAGGGGTTTCCTAGCACACATTTTGCTTTGTAATCCCTAGCATAATATTCTGGGGACTTTGGCTTGAATACTTATGTAAATGAATCTGGGAGGCTAGTTCAGCAAACACCAGATCTTAAAACTAGGCAGAAATTCAGTCTCCTTTGTAAAGTAATCTCTTCCTGTCTTTTTACCTGTTATTGTTTATTCCATGGTATCAGGCAGTCATTATTCTCCAGATTATACCATCATTATTATCCCAAATATCAACATCAACAGCTAACAGAGTAAAAGGAGAACAGACAAAGAATTTCAAGTGTGGATAGAAACGAATTCACACCTTCTGCACGGAGTGTTGGGGAGACCTTCTTGCAAGAAGGGAAATTTCAGGAGCATCAGGAATCACTGTATAAATAGACATATTTATTATATGCAGGTAGGTATATGTGAGTTCACATGCATGCATGCATGTGAGCATGCATGTACATGCTTTTGTGTGGGTGTGAAGATCAGATGTCAATATCAGATATATTCTTCAATCACTCTTCGTTTTAACTTTTAAAGATTAATTTTAGTTTTTATTGTGCGCACTTGTGGGGGTGTGGGTATGTACACATGTGTGAAGATGCCCACAGAATCCAGAAGAGGGTGCTGGTCTCCTGAACCTGGGAATAAGCTTGGGCCTTGTACTAAAGAAGTATGATATCCCACCTACTGAATCATTTCTTCAGTACCATCACCACTTCTTTTTTTGAGACAGGGTATCTCAGTAAACACAGAGCTCATCAATTTGTCTAAAATGAGCTGTCAGAAAGTCCCAGGAATAGTCCTGTTTCTGCCTCCTGAACTGTGGGATTACAGGTGTATAACACCCTACCCTGATTTTTCTCTGGGTGCTTGGAATCAAAACTCAGGTCCTCACCCTTGAGTACCAAGCTCTTTATTGACTGAGCCATCACCCCAGCTCCTTGTGAGATGTTTTTTACATCATAATTCTTGAGCTTCTTTTATAAGCTCTCTGTAATGTATAGATCATTTCTGTTGGTCCCTTTTTACTGGTAGAGGGACTACATAACTTTGGGAAGACACAGTAAATGCTCAAGAGTATATTCACAAGGGGCAGAACTCCAGGTTATTTGATTCCAAACCATTGAGACAGTTCATTCCCCTTTCCTTCATGTGGGTTGATGGTATAAAGAAGGCTGAGGTTTTTTTTCTTTTCTTTCTTTCTTTCTTTCTTTTCTTTCTTTCTTTTTTTTTTGAGATGTTGGATTTTACACGTATAGAAGTATTTTGAGGTCCATCCCTTAATGCGACAGAAACCCCAGGCCAGAAATAGAGATAAATGAAGTTAGTCTGTTTCTTCACATTAGGACTACTTTTCAAACCGTGATATAACATTGTAATTCCCACGAGTGCACAATCAGCACTATGAATGAATACCTCCTACACCAAATAAAGCCCATGTCTTGCCTGAGAAAGAAAGATCTCACCCTGTGCAGGGTGTTATGGAAATGTGCAACCTAGAAAAGCCCCAAACTGACACCACACATTGCACACATCTTTTCCAGAACTGCAGTGCCAGTGGGGCACAAGGCTGCATGGTGGATGGAGGGTTGCACTTGCATATCTCCTTGGGAGCTAGCTAATAATGCCTGCTGATCTCTGTCCATGGTCCTGGCGTGGGTCTTAATAGTCCCCCTCACCCCATCCCTACTCTTGCTCTTAGATTTCTTAGTCCAGCCAGACGACAGACATCTTGAACAGTGTCTGGAGCTTTGAGATAGGGCCCAACATACTGAACTGTTTGTGCTGGCTTCATCAGGGGATTCGCTCCGTGGCCATTTGCTGCTGAAGATGGAAATAGTTTTCTCCAGACTCCAGTTTTCTAACTTTGAATCACTCAGCCTGTTCCAGTATGTTTCAAAGTCCCATCCTGCAAGGGAAAGACTTCAAGTAGCAGGAACTGTTCTTTCTTGGGCTGATTTCGAACACGGATTTCATGTCATCTAAGAAAATATAGATAGGCAATCCAGACACTTGATAAGTATCATTGCTTTTCTTATCTGGCTTGATTTGTGGACCCTGCCATTGTCTCCCTCTCTGGCAACTAAGACAAACTTAATAGCTTAGGACACTGAGCTCAACCTGATAATTATGGCTATTTGTTTTAAGGAAGCAGGAGGGAGGGGACTAGATTCTCTGCACCAGGGCCGTTGAATAAGCTGGTCGGGAATAGACAACATGATGTCTGTAAAAACACATCATAAATCAGGAAGTTCATTATTGCTATTACCTGAACCTAAAGGTTCTTCACTGGCATAACCACCAATCTAGCGTGTGGCCATGGCTTTTCTTTTACACATTTAATAAAACAAGGAGTGAGAATTTAAAAGTAAAGTATTCTAGGCTTCCAAAGCCTCACCAAATAGGTCTCACTTATCCTCTCCAAGTTTTGCTTGTTCCCTGGAGCACATCTTTGGTTTCAGCCATGCTGGGAATGTCACTGATTCCCAAACTTTTTGCTCACCACCCTGTCTCAGGCACTTCCTAAGCCCATGCTGTCTCGCAGGCTCCACATGCTCTTCTCGCTGCTACTTACCTGGGGCTGTTACACTTCCTGTATGTTCAAGGATCTTGAAACCTCTTTGTTCCCAAGAAGTCCTGACTTACTCTTACTTCTCACTGAGCTCTCTTTCTGTACAGCCCATTCTTCCAGCTTTCCTGTGTTTACATATCCCCTACTGGAATATAGGCCTCTTTGAAACAAAAAGGGTGCTTTAGTTATTTCTTTCAACTATGGAGACCAAATATCAGAACTCAGACAAATAGTAGCCAAATAACTCATAGAGTAGGGATACTCTGTCCCACCAAAGGGATGCAAAAAAAAAACCTGAACTTTTTTCATTGTGAGGAGGACAAGGTTCATACTTTCCCAATGTTCTTTAAGACAAAGGAGGGAGTATTGAGGCAGCTTGTTGGTTCCACTATCTTTAATGGAATCTCTCAACATATTAGGTGTTTCAGGTCAAGAAACTAGAAGATCTGATGTTGGTCTCAACATGCTGACATCCCAAATCTGGATGCCTTTGAGTTACTTTGCCTTGTTCTTTGAAATTAACCAGGGAAAGGTCCAATAAGCCAATGGCCAGAGGCCATTATTATGACTACTATACAGTCTCTGGGCACCATGGCAGTACATTATATAAAAAATAATATAATGGTTTCTTTCCTTGTATTTACATATGATAGAGAAATAATGTTATTTCTGCCATTCACCTTCTATCCTTCTGGCATAACATTAAATTGGGCTGAATAACATGCTGTTTATGTACTCAGCATGATAGAAAAACTGCTTCTGGATTTATCTGCATGATGGCAGCACTTCTTGTGCCCTCAAACATTTCCAGAAACTGTATCTTCCTTTACTAAGAATAAGTGACACATGGGACTGTTGGAGAGGTAATAAAGCCAGCAGGAAACCACAGTACTAGTGGCTTTTGGTTAACATTCTGAAAAGATTTGGCTACTTTGGAGTACTAGTTTCAGAGTTTCAGAGGCTCGAAATCGCTTAGATATGCTTTAGAAAGGTAAGAAAGGAGTTAAATAATTTTCCCTCAAAAGAAATTGCAGTCAGTAAAGTCTGCATTTTGTTACCAACCTCTAGTTTTTAGTGACTAAATGGATTGTGCTCTCTATATCCTTCATAGAAAAACACAGGCTCAAAGAAATTTGATTAATTGAACATGATGTAGCTTGTTTATGGTGGAATTAAGGTCTCCAAGTTCCTACAGCCTAGTCTCATACTGTCTTTATCCTACCTAACCCTAATAGATATATTACTGATATCTCTAAACTAACAGGGTCCATTTGCTCACAAATGAAACTATCTTCATTTGCAGTCTCACAGTGATTCTGTCTGATTTCCAATGTACCTTGTAGGAAAGATCACTTTATAAGAGATTCTCCATTACCTCTTCGGGTTTTTTTTTTAAAGGAAGATAAATGAATTGGTCAAAGACTGGCCTTCTGTGAGTTCCACCCTAGGCAAAGCAAAGAGCGTGGTGAAAATTCACACATTATCTTTATATTAAATATTTCTGTTGTGCTGGGCACTGAGACATGAGCATTGAAGTTGAAAGTGCTTGCTCTCCTCTCCAAAAAGGAATAGTTTAGAAAGGGAAGAAGAAACAGAAGCATTTTTAGTACCCCATGTAAGTGTGCAGATTATGATAAACACATATGTTATATGGGTCCATAAGAGGATACCCAGGCTATTCTAAAGGTAGAGATGGGGTTGCAGAAGTGTGCTTGGAATAACATTTAAATCAATGCCAACAACATTGAAGCTACACAGTAAAAATTAGCTTATTAGCTGTTTTTCTCATCACTGTGACCAACCCCCCCAAACAACTTGGGGAAAGAAGATTGGCTCAATATTCAGGGAATACTCTCCATCACTGTGGGTAATACATGGTGAAAAGATTACAAAGAAGCAGAGCAGGATGAATGAGGGTGCTCTGCTCCCCTTTCCCGTTTTTATTCGGCCTGAGACTCCAGGCCATGGTATGGTGCTGGAGAGTGGGTCTCTTTCTGGGTGAAACTCATTTGGAATACACTTATAGACATATCTACACATGGGTGTCCTAGGTGATTCTAAGTCCAGTCAAGTTGACAATCAAAATTAACCATCATCATTAGCTATTGTTAATAGAGCAATATGCAGTTTCCCTGTTCTCAAAGAGTTCACAGCCTATCACAGAAGAAAGTATTGATACAAAAGTGTAATCATATAATTCATGTTGATTGTCTGGTGAGGAAAATAGACATAGAAAATAGTACATAGTTAATAAATGCTAGCTATGTGTCAAGCATTTTTTCTAGAGAAAATGTAGTCCTTAAATATACATGCATATATAATTTTATAATAAAGTGTATAGTACATAATATATGAATATATCATTTGATTGTATATATTCATTCAGCTCCCATCATAACAACCTTATATTTACTCTTTTTCCTCAATCACAAATGAAGAAATTGAGGCATAAGTGGTAAAAGAACTTGCTTAAAGCCACATTGCTAATGGATGGTGTAAGATGTCATAAGTGAGAAAGAAGCAAAAGCAGCCTCTAACATCTTTTTTATTTTTATTTTTTGGTACTGGGGATTAATTGAGGCTAGGGTTACGTGTATGTGAGGCACACACTACCATTGATCTATATCCCAAACATTTCTTTTAGGTTCTTTTTTTTAAAAATTTGAGGCAGGACCTCAATAATTTTCCCAAGCTATTGCTGAACTCATACTGCAGCTGAAGCAGGCCTTCAACTTTGATCTTCCTTCCATAGCTTCCCAAGTATTGATATTACAGACTTGTGCCACCAGACCCAGCTTGCATAGGTAAGCCATGGTTTTCTCTTGGACAAAACAATCTTTAGAAAATACCAACACCAGATGAAGTTCCTCTAAGAACACAATAAAGAGAGACAAATCAAGGCCACTTCATAGTGTTGTCTAAACACAGACAAAAAGGTCATTGTGCCACCCACAGAAGCCTTATTTTGACGTTAGTCTGACCTCTATATAGATAAGACTTATTAAAATGACATGTCATACATTTCCCTTCCTTTATGACAGCATTTGACATGGAACAAACCCCCACTTTCCTTAGATCCCCCTTTAATTTACTTTACCAACACCCAAATTATCTAATAGACTTTACTGTTACCCCATGGTTACCCACTGTATTAGCTTGTTTTGGGGAGTACCATAACAAAATACTAGAGACAGAGTGGTTTAAACAAAAAAAAATTTCCCACAATTCTGGAGGTTGAAAATCTGAGAGAAAGCTGTTGGCAGGTTTGATTTCTTGAGGCCTCTTTGGCTAGCAGATGGCTTCTTCTAAAGGTGTCTCACATGCTCTTTTTCTCAATGTGTGAGCCCCTGGTATCTCTCTGTGTGTGTCTGAATGTCCTCTACTTCAGTACACTTGTAGGACTGGATTATAGGGCAATAGCTTTAATTTTTAACTTAATTGCTTCTTGAAAGACCATTTCAAACATGTTCACAGCCTGAGATACTGAGGCTTAGAACTACAGCATATGATTGGGGTGGGGCAGGATTCAGTCATAAGTCGACTTGTGATGTATGTTCTCCCTCACTATAACTAGTAACAAATTGAAATTGTTCCACTATAAGTGTGTGTTCCTGGGTGTGTCTGAGTGGAGACACAAAGATAATAACTGATAACTAATGAACAACCTTTGTATGTTTATTGTGTGTACATGTGTGTGGACACACACTTGTATATGCTATGGCACATGTGTAGAAGTCACAAGAAAACTTTTGGGTGTTGGTTTTCTTCTTCTACCATGTTGGAGCCTGGCATCGAACTTGCGTCATCTGACTTGGAAGCAAGAGCTTTTTACCCACTGAGACATCTCACTGGCTAGCAATTAACTTTTAAAAAGGAGAACAGCATATGTGGTTAGTTAAAGGTAAAATCAAATGGGCAAAGATAAATTCATTCTGGCAATTTAAAGTCAGCCAAAGATGGTGGCATTTTACATGCTTAATATTTGGTTTGTTTTAAATTTTATTTTATTTTCTATTTCTCTCAATGCCTAGAAGAGGCAAATGTATTTGCACAGTATACAAGGTAAATAAGACAAGTTTTTTATTTTCAAGGTGTGTATTTTTTTCTGACTCAATAGTTTCACCTGCAAAATGGCAGTAATTGTGTTTGTTATGAGGATTAAACATAAGAATTCATGTAGGGAGCCGGGCGGTGGTGGTGCACGCCTTTAATCCCAGCACTCAGGAGGCAGAGACAGGCGGATCTTTGTGAGTTCGAGACCAGCCTGGTCTACAAGAGCTAGTTCCAGGACAGGCTCCAAAGCCACAGAGAAACCCTGTCTCGAAAAAAACAAACAAAAAACAAACAAACAAACAAAAAAAAGAATTCATGTAGGTTGCTCACCATATAGTGGTTGGCACACAGGTAGGCACTCCCTAAGTTTGAATTCCTTGATGAATGAGCCATTATTTGTGGATGAGTTTCTGCGATATAAGAAAAGGGCAAGGACATGTGTATTGCAAGCAGGTAGGATGATAAACTTCAGCTAAATCTCCCTGAAAACACACTCCTGGGTGAGTCTAAGATGTAAAAGCCTGCCCCAACCTCATACAGGCACTCCATGGCTCAAGGATAAAAGAGCCATGGACATGTGCCTTTAACTTGATATCAACCTCTGTAGCTTTTACTTTGCCAGGAAAAATATCTCCTCCACCCCATTCGCACTCTCCGTGTCTCTGCTGTTTCTTGGGAGGAGTTAGGTGACAGGCTAGAGGCTCTGTGAAGGGTTATAGAAGTTCCACGCTGGAGATCTCAAAGTCTGACCTTAGAAAATGAGGCTGTGGCAGTGGATGCAGAGAAATCTGAAATTGAGCCCTGCGTGACTGGGGAAGCTGGGCTGTGGCAATGACTTGCTGGAGCAAGTGCACACAAAGTAGCTAGCTTTATTCTCTCTGTTCTAGTGTCAACGTTTAATCGTTCACTCTGGTCTCTAGTGGCGATGACTATGGCTCTCAGGCCCCAATCTTATACCTAGGGCTTCAACGAATACTACATATTCCCGGCGGGTTGCTTTCCAATCCTGTGCTGTTTTCTGTTGGGTTCCCAGAATGTCAGAAGGGAAATGACCACCTAAGGAATTTTTCAGTGACAGCAGTCAGATCCCATTTCCTTCCCGGCCATATTCAGATTCCTCTTTTCTATGCTTCGTTTCCTAAAAAACTCACCCCTCTCCAATTCTTTGCCTTGTTCCATTCAACCCTTCCAGCACAATTCACCTTCCCAGGGCTTGGACCCTGAAGTTAAGGGTAGGTTGGATGGATAAATGCTTAATGCATGGAGCCATTCAGATATCTTCCTGAAACTTCAGAGCGCCCCTCTCTGAACACATAACTGCCCTCAAAGGCGTGGGAGAGTGGTGTCCGGCTGCGTGTCTGCCAGGGGAAGAACGAGCCAGTGGCGCGGTGGACTGGGCGGGCTGCAAGAATGTGAGTGGGGGGCGGGGTGGGGGTGGGGAAGGGGGTGCGCGCCCTTTATGACAGGTGGCCGCGCAGTGCGCGCTCCCGGACGTCTGAGGGGACCACAAGGAGGGACAGACGGACAGGGTGGGAGGGGGGCACATGAGGAAGGGACCGCAGTGAGGGTAAGGAGAGAGTAAGCAGGAAAGGGAGGATTGTGGTGGGGAAGGAGGGTAGGGAGGGGAACGCGTCCAACAAGAACAGCCGTGTTGGAGGAAACAATGGCAGGGGCAATAGCGATGGTGGCAGCCGAGGCAGCCCCACTCTGAGCACCTTTCTGAATGGGCAGAGGCAGCTCTGGAAGCAGAGGGGAGCAGGCGGCGCCCGCAGAGGCTCTGAGCCAAGCAGCCCAGGGAGGAGAAGGGGGAGGAGGAGGAGGAAGAGGAGGAGGAGAAAAGAGGAGGGGAGGAGGGGGCCGAGGCAGGGGGAGAACCCGGGAAGGAAAACCAGTAGCATCAGCAGCAGCAGTCGCCGCCGCCACCACCACAGCAGTCAGTGGCAGTAGCGGCAGTGGCAGCAATTAGCAAGAGCTTTCCCAGCGCTAGCGGCAGTCGCAACCACCCTCCGCCTCTCCCTGTCGCGGACGGCTGCAGCCACCGCGCAAAGCGGGCTCCAGGCGCCCCGCGCGCAGCAGCCCGCGAGCGAGGTCGTCCTGGCGCCAGCGAGCTAGCGGGCGGGCGGGCGGGCGGGCGAGCGGCACAGTGAGAGGAGCGCTGAGCCTGGAGCCGGCGGGCGGCCGTGGAGGCGCTGACTTCCCGCGCCGGAGCCCGACAGCTCTGATTCCATCTAGTGCGGCGGCGGTGGCGGCGGCGACGACGGCGGCGGGGGAACCTGAGCGAGCGAGCTGAGCGAGGCGCGTCCACCTGGCGGGCCCCGCGCATGGAGCAGAGGCAGAGGCAGCGGCGGCGGCAGCAGTGAGCGGGAGCAGCGGCGGCAGCTCGACCAGCTGCAGCGACGGCGGCAGCCCCAGCCTTGACTGCGGCCGCTACAGCTAGGGACCCCTGGCAGCCGGAGCCGCCAGCGACGTGCGCCTCTGGGAGGCGGCTTGCGAGGTGAGTGTGAGCGCTGCCATCCAGCCTGCCCCCTGTTACCCCCAGGCCCTTCCCGCCGGCTCCCAGGCCGGTGGGCGCGGGGAGGCGGCAGCTGGGGGTGGGGGTGAGCAACTGAACGAGAAGCTAGTGAGAAGCCGAGCGAGGGAAGCCAGCGGGGAGGACGTGTGTGTGCGCGCGGATGGCGTGCGTGTGGTATCTGTGTGCGCCAGGGAGCGAGGCCGCCGGGGCGACGGAGCCCGGCTCGACCTGCTGAGCGAGCGCTGCAATCTAGGAAAGGCCTGTGTGCCGCCGCCGCCGCCGCCGCCGGGAAGGGGGAGGGGAGGGAGCGGGTCGGGCCGCTCGCTCGCCGCAGGGTTGCAGGAGCCAGCCGGGTGTCACCTCCCTTTGGCTCAGCGACTCTGGGGGAGCCCCGGCCAGCCAGGGAGCCAGGGACGGCCAAGGCACGCTTTGGAGCGAGCGGAAAAGCGTCCCGGGCGAAGGCGCAGAGGTGCGAAGCCGGGGTGCAGACGCCTCCCCCGACCGGCGGCGCTCCCGCGCGCTCAGGGCGCCTCTGGCCACCTCGCAGCGCCACCGCGCCACCACGGCTGCACTACCCGGCCAAAGCCGACGCCGGCGAGAAGTTAGGGACCCAAGCGAGCCTTGCCCAGCTTGTCACCTTTGGGGAAACTGGCCCACTGCCCCTTTCCGCTCTCCCAGGCAGTCGGATAGCCGCTGTTCTCCGGGGCTTCTGGAGCCCCCCGGCTGCCGCGCCTGCATGCACGCTGTCGCAGCGCAGTCCCCGCCAGCCGGCGCCCAGGGAGGCCGTGGGGCGGCCCCGCAACAGGAAAGTGTGCAGACCGCACAGTTCAGCCCAGGAATCCAGTGGTGTTTCAGCATGACTGCTCCTGGCTGACTCGTAAGGGACCAAACCACCCGCGCAAGGCTTTTGGTCTTTTTCAAAGTTAAAAAAAAAAAAAAATCAGTCGAGATCCACATTTCGACACCAACACTTCAGATTTTTGTCTAGCTTCTGGTAGCATTTTGGAATGACTGAGTCTCACAGTTTGCTTCGGGGCTTTGGCTACTACTAACATGTTGAAATCTGGGCACAATGGCACACTTAGCCGTGTGGCCTTTTTTTTTTTTTTTAACGTTCCATTTTTTTTTTTTTTGACTTGTCTGAGAATACACAATAGTGTATGGGGTTGGCAGGATCTTTTTTGTTAAAAAAAAATCTATAAAATACTTTAGTGCTGGGATTTGAAAAACTGTTTTAGTTGGATAAGCAGAGTGTGCTAACAGTTCCCGGAATGTTTTCCTTAGGGAATAAAAGGTGCTCCAATGGTTTTCTCTGAACTGCAAGAGACCATTTGGGGCTTGTGGGGTGAATCGTACTTCTTTACACATGGGTAGCATGACAAAACATTTTATTTCCAGCAGTGACGTTCTTAAGGCTGAGAACTTACACTTATTGAAAAATATATTTTTAGAAAGAAACAAAAAAGCCCCAAGTAGCTGTCATTTTACATATTAACTAGAAAACCGGCTAATCAAATAAAACTGGCTGAGTGTCTGAAACCCTATCCCAGTGAAATATGTGGCTGTGAATATAATTAACCATCTGTCTAGTGAGCAATTTAAATTTGGGCTGGTACATTTTTATTACAGTCTCTAATTTCTGGAAGACTTGTACATTTTACCCAGCACTAACAACAAAAGCGTATTTGCTTACTAGGTCAAAAATTTACTTCTGTGGTGGTGGGATTTCCCTTCTATCCCCACCCTTATCACTTATGTAGTCTCCACACTCCTTGACCAGGGAGGTCAAAATAAACCTCTTGGTTTTTGCAAGTAACATATCTACAATCAGGGAATTCAAACCAGCTCTGGCAGCTAGTGATTAGACATTTTTGTTTCTTGGAAATGCTTTGCAAAATTTTACCTCCCACAGAACCTAGATAGATTGCATGCATTTAAGTTGAAAAGATATAATTTTTTGTGTTCAAATAGGAAGGATGATTTAACAAAATTTGTAGGGATTAAGATTTGATTTCATTTACTTTTTTTCTACTTAATTCTTTTTGTAGGTTCCCCCCACCCTTGGCTACTTTTGCTGTCTCCATATCCCCCCACACATAAGCTCTGAAAAATCATACCCTTTGTCCCTTTAGGTAGCTTTTTACATTAACAGTATCAGATCTTTGATTTTTAACAATGTCAAGAAACTGCTTTTTTGAAGACCAAACATTCAAAATATGAAAACACAAAAGAATGTTGTGCATACTTATTATTTTTCCTGTAGCATGATTTTAACTTAAAGTAATTACCTGAAAAATCTGAAGAGTTTGGGGGAAAAGATTAGATTTCACAGACTCCAACCAAATAGCTATTGTTAACATAATTAAAAAGAAGCCCAGATTGATTGTTCAGCAGGCCAGAGAAAGCCATTTAAAAGAAGATACTTTTTAAAACAAATATTTGCCTAAATTACAGCTCTGATAAATGGGTAACAATTATATAAGCACATGGCAGAATTTGACATATGTCAAGTCTGTTAAATAAATCAGTCTGTTCAATGAATAAATCTTTGATGCATCAATGCTTTTTAACACACACACATGTGCACATGCAGGCACACACGTGCAAACCTGTAATCGCCCCATTGCCAAAGTCAAATAACTGCAGAACACTGCTGCTTTCTGTTTTACTCACTGTCTTTCTCCCATCTTTTTCCTTTTTTTTTCACAATCTGATTACCTGTTAGCTACCCAGAGAGCAGAGAGAACTAAAGATGTGCTGTCTGTCGCTTCGCTTCGCTTGTGTTTACGGAGGTAAAAGAGAGAAAGAAAAAGCGATAACGGCTGGATTTAAAACACTCAAAGACAAGCTAATGGAACTCTAACACAATCATTGTGGAGGTTCTAGTCTCACTGAAGTATTTGCTTAGGGGAGAGACTGTCTTAACCATAGAAGCATTGATTGCAGTTTCTCTATTCCTAAATCCAGTACTAGAGTTTTTTTTCTTTTCTTCTGCAAGCCACTTCCTTTGTAGTAGGAGATTCTAGTTGGCCTTTGACTGTTATATGTAAACCTTTTTATCTGTTGGCACACATGTGGTTAAATGTTTCTGCTGGCAGGAAGCAAAAGAAAGAGAAAGATCAAAAGGGTGATAGGGAAAAGGAATTATTCACTAAGAAGTAAGACATTTGGGGCTTGTTTTTCCCATCTTGGATTTCAGATTTAAACTTTAAATTTTATTTTATTATTTTATTTCCTCTGAAAAGTTGAGCTCTGTAGTTAATAGCGCCTCACCAGAGCACCTTTTCAAACCCAAGGTCACAAGGTTAGACACAAAGAACTTAGCTGATTATTCAGAACTGTTTGAAAACAAAACAAAGAACCTTGGACAAGAGCACAACTTCAGACTTCCTTTAAGTTCATACCCTCACTACTATCCAGAAAATGTGGTTTTGGGCACAGACGAACATTCCTGTCGTATCAAACAATGTCAACCTTATGCAGCAGTATGCACATCACGACTCAGGAAAGAGGCAGTTAGGGGAAGCGGCCTTTTTAAGGCCAGCTCCAGGTAGAGGCCAGGGCCTTTTGTCTCTTCCCTATTTATGCACAGTGATTCACAGATTTTGGCTAAAGAATGTGCTCCTTTTTTTCCTTTGTAAGTGATATGATCTAATGTCTTTCCTTTCCTTGTTCTCTAGTAGAAAAGGAGACCTAGTGTTTGTGTTGTTTCTGTTGTGTTCTATTTCATACCTCTTTTTTCCCATGCTGAAGATGGAGCACAGGACCTCATATATGTCAAACAAGTACTCTACCACCGAGCTACATTCTCAGCCATTGGTGTTTCAGTTTCTGATTTTAGTTTTGAGATGGGGTCTTACTTGTAGCCCAGGCTAGGTTTGGACTTGTGATCCTCCGACCTCTGCTTCCTAAATACTGTCATTACATACATGTACCACAAAACCTGGATGAATTCTTGAGACCAGCTACTATGCACATGATTATTTTTCTTAAATGACATACCTGTAGATTCTTATTTCTCTCCATAAGAAGAGTTTGATTTAAGCAATTATGTACCATTTTCTCAAGTACCCCCAAATCCTATTTAAAATGTCAGCTTCTTTCTCCCAGTGCTTTTTTTTTCCCAAGTGCCACACAAACTAGCTTAAGAAAGAAAGTTCTCCTGATGTTTATCTGGAGAGTGTTTAGAGAACAAAATTTGTACACTGAACCCAAATGGTGTAGTAATTTGGCCCACGCTCCATCAAGAACAAGTATAAAGCCAGATGTGGTATAGTACCCTCATTCAAGAGGCAGGGGCAAGAAGAACCTGAGTTTGAGGCCAGCTTTGGAAACTGAGTTCAAGGCAATCTTGGGATATATAGTGAGACCATGTATTATTTTTTTAAAGGAATGGTTTGCATAAAGCCCTGTGTTCAATGCTTAGAAACATCTAAACTGGACATAATGGTGTAATCCCAGTATTCAAGAAGAAAAGGTAGGAAGACAAGAAGTTTAAAGGCATCCTCAAGTAAATAGCAAGTTTGAGCTAATCCAGGATACCCAAGACTCTTTCCCATGGAGATGGAGGGAGGGTGAAAGAGGGAGGGAAGGGGAGAGAGAGGGTACTGAAGGAGGAGGAGGAAAATGACAAGGAGGAGATCCATTTCACTTGGATGAAATTAAAGTATTTTCTCTATTTGAGATTATCAGTAGGTTAACATATGTTGTGGCACACTTATTTTATTCCTAAAAAATTCCATTATTACTTGAAGTATAAGACACCTTTACATTAAGAAACTGTATTTCCCAATTTGAGATGATAATTGACTTGCAAAACTTGGTAGAATAATGAGCTTCAGAGATACAATGACTCTTTAACCTAGTTCATTCTACCTTTGCCAGCCAAGAGGTCTTTCTGTAGAAGAGCCTCGAAAAGATTGATGCTTTGTGTCCAACAGAATTGGAATATTCAGGTCAAAGATATCACTACAAAATGGAATTTTGTGTTTGTACAAATGCATGCACTTCAAGAGGTACCATCTATACACTGGAGAGTGCTGTTCTTACTTTCACCAAAGGCTGATAAGAGCTGGGCCTGGAGAGAAGGCTCAGAGGTTAAGAGCACTGACTGTTTTTCTAGAAGACCTGAGTTTGATCCCCAGCACCTACATGGCAGTTCATTACCATCTGTAACTTCATTTCCCAACGCATCTGATACACACTTCTGGCCTCCTAGGGCACTAGCCATGTGCATAGTACACAGACATATAGACAGACAGAACACCACACCAATGAAGTAAAATACTTTAAAAAAATTTTAAGAGATAACAGGGTTAAAGTTTATCATGAAAACTTTAGGGTTATCCTGACCCCTTCATATAGATGAAGAGAAAGATGTAGTGCTAAGGGAAGAATGGATAAGAGCCAGGATGATCTTTTAAGCTGTCTGCCTCCCAGTCCTAAGCATCTCTGATTGGCTTTTATTGCTCTGAGGCTAGGGTGAATAAAACTGTGGTTCCCAGTCTAAATATGATCGATCATGGAATAATAATGTAAACAAGAAAGAAAAAGCAAAGTGCTTTTTGTAAATATTTTCAAGCTTCTGTTACTTAGTTGAGCATTACCAAATCCGTTGTTAAAACCAGTCTACCTTCAATACCTCAACTAATAACTTGACCTTGAGAGATTAACCAAAATCAGGAAGAATGGCCCTGGGATTACCTGACAAACAAAATTTGAAAGTGAATGTCTGTTTCAGTCAGTGTATCAATAATTAACTTACCTTTCTCTCCTCTGTGGTAACCTAAATTTTGTAGTACTACGGAGGTTTTTTTTCTGTCTCTTTTCCCAATATTTGCCATGTTTTTTCAGGCACATGTGTGATTTATTAACCCAGGAATCAGTCTCGATGACTTGTCTGAGCAGAAACTCACTTTCTCTTTACCTATTAAGTAAATGAAGCACATTCAAAAGATATGTTGCCTTACTAAGCAGCATAG
Source organism: Dicrostonyx torquatus (assembly GCA_028555095.1). Taxonomy (NCBI): domain Eukaryota; kingdom Metazoa; phylum Chordata; class Mammalia; order Rodentia; family Cricetidae; genus Dicrostonyx; species Dicrostonyx torquatus. Next base: position 4,760,239 of record JAQHUG010000121.1, read on the forward strand.
AAAAAAGCTGTCACTATTTAGCCCAGTGGTCGCTTATTGTGGCATGAACTGGTACGAAAATTCGAGGGCCTCCAAGTGTGTGCTCTTCAGAGAACTGCATATTTATATACACTTACACAGTATTTATATACTGTGCATTTCAAGAAGTCCAATCATCCATTGTGAGTTAAAAGCCTCCGCATGACCAGGCTGTGGTTGAGCATGCCTTTAATCCCAGCACTTGGGAGGCAAAAGTAGGTGGATCTCTGAGTTCAAGGCCAGAGAAAGTACCAAGACAGCCAGGGCTGTTACACAGAGAAACCCTGTCTCGAAAAACAAACAAGCAAACAAACAAAAACAAACGTCTGAACTGCCTTTCCTCCAGTTGTTACAGAAATCCTATTGCGTGCCTGTCGTGGTCACAGTAGCTTGAAATGAAAGCCATGAAAATGACTCTCAAAAAACAGTAATAGTATACTCATGGTTCATAGCCCTCAGCTACTGTTGCAAATATTTTTCTGATTAACCTTCATAGGCATTTTTATTATGAAAAAGAGCCACTTAATTACTCACTTGAACATTGCTGTTTTTACCTTAAATAAATTGCCTCATTTCAACAAATCCTAGACTTATTAACTTGAGAAATCTTAAAAATTATTTTTCATGTACATGTATGTAAAAATAATTAATGAAAAAAGAAACTGTAGATGTGAAAGAGCAAGGAGAGGTTCATGGGAGGGTTTGGAGGGAGAAAAGGTTGGGGAGAAATGATATAATTATAATCTCAAAAACAAAAGAAAAAATATGTGTTCAGCATTTACCCTAACAAAACATTATATTCTATAAAAGCTCCATCATGTTCATTTTCCCCTATCCTCTCTCTTTTGTGTTTTGCTGTCTATATGTTTTACTTAGCCAAAGGGTTAACCAAAATAGAAAACTATTCTTGGTACCAATCATTAGGTGTGGTGAAGGGGTCAGAGAGGGAAATGACAGATATGTTCATGAGACCCCTGGGATTCATGGGCTGTTTGGAGTATTAGTCATTCTGGAGTGAGTTAAAAGATTTCATCCTGGAACTCTAATATCATATACTAAATACGAATCTCTGGAAGCACCACAAAAATAAATATATGCCACATCTGTGCCTTGCAGTTGGAATGGTAATATATAGAATTCCTATTCATGAATAAATGTTTGTGGCATTTTGTCTTAGCAGTTTGGACTATATAAGGTATGAAAGTTAATACAATCTAATGCTTGATGGGTCTATTAGTTATCATTTATAGTATATCTCATCAAACATTTTTGAGCATATATTATCTGCTAGGCATTGCGATACTGGAGATAGAGACAGAAAAAGAACAAGATGAATTGTCCTGTCATAGGAAATTAGATGGTTGTGTATTTTACCTACCTTTTTTCTAATTCAGTCCATTTTTCTACTGTCTCTGTATACCATGTCTTTGGAAACTAACTAAAGTTATCTTAACACAGAAATTCCTCAGCAAATAGATCTAAAACTGGGCTGAGACAGGCTTGCCATCTTCTGTGGCATAAATTGTTTGTGTTTTTATACCCTTCTTTGCTTTAATGGGCCCATTTAATAGAGAGCAACATGTTTCTTTTCCTTGCAATTCTGAGGGAAGATGTTCCATCATTGATTTCATTGGTGATGTAGAATTGCAAATAGCTTTCGTTATATGTTAATTACCAGAGAACACAGTCTGTACATCCTGGTGTATTGCAGATGTGATTGTGTATGAGTGTGAATGTATGAGAAGGCCAGAGATGGACATCAAGTGTCTTCATCAATCATTCTCTACCTTGTTGTATTTTAAAATGAAAATTTTAAATTTTATTGAAAATTAAGATTGAAATTAATTTTATACTTTGACAACGTCATACACATATAATGCATTCTGATCATTCTGATCCCTCATCCTCTATTATTTGTCTCCCATCCTTGCTAAGGTCTGTCTGCAAGTCCCTTTCCCACACTTATGTCCGTTTGTTCCCTTTATTTTTTTGAGACAGGTCTCTCACGAAACCTGGAGCTTGTCAATTCACTAAATGGGCTTTGCCAGCAGCTCCCTGGTATCCTCATGCCTCCTCTTCTCTTGTGCTGGGATTACTGTGCCTGATTTTTTATGTGGATGCTGGAGATGTGAACTCAGGTCCTCATGACTATGCAGTAAGCCTTTTCCAATCAAATGCTCCAATGCCCCAGTATCCCAGTCATTTATCTTTGAGTTGGTTAGTCTTGGTGAATGCTTGTGTTTTTCTACTATGGCTACTAATTTTTAAAGAAATCTTACCCAAAACAGAGTGGTTTAAAACAACAAATTATTTTTCAGTAGTCATGAATGTCAGTAGTCTGAACTCTTGTTTCACTCGCTAAAGTCGAGGTGTGAGAAAATAGCTGTGTTCCTTTTGGAGACCACAGGAGGAAACTCTACTTCCATCCACTTTCTAACTCCTAGATGCTACTTACATTTCAAGTCTTGTTGAAGATCTTTCATATTCAAACCTTCCAGTGGACAATTAAATCCCCACATCTCATCACTTCAATCTTACTTACAAAAAAATCTGCACCTCCAGTTTTTGCCCGTCATTCCCTTTCCACTTAGAAATACCACTATAGTTTTTTTGAGTTTGCCTGAATGGACAGTCGCCCCAACTAGTTACTTGATTTGCCACCTTAATTCTATCTGCAATATTAATTTCTCTTATATCATATAACTTAAATTTTCATAGGTTCTGGCAGTAAGATTTTTGAAGGGCAATTGGTTTGCCTCTCACAATTAGTTAATTTTGGTTTTAATTTTTATTTTGCAATAAGTAATAGAATTAATAATAATTAATAGAATCAATAGATTGACAGGAAGTTGAAAGGACAGAGGAGCCTTATGTACTTCTCACCATGTTTTCCCAATTGTTACATCTTGCATAACTGCCTCTGCCTTCTGAGTTCTAGGATTAAAGGTGTGCATCACCAAGCCCAGTCACCCAATTTGTTTTGTGTATAAATAGTTCATACTTTCTTGCTATTCAACAGTTTTGTATATGATTATCACAGTTTTGTTCTTCACCTGTTGAGAGACTTTACTTGTCTACACTTTAGTCTATTAACAGCAAGGCTGTTGTGAGCATTAATGTACAGGTTTTTTGTTTGTTTGTTTTTTCAAGACAGGGTTTCTTTGGAGTTTTTGGAGCCTGTCCTGGAACTAGTTCTTGTAGATCAGGTCTTGAGCTCACAGAGATCCATCTGCCTCTGCCTCCTGAGTGCTGGGATTAAAGGCATGCGCCACCACCGCCCGGCTTTAGTGTACAGGTTTTTGAGAGAACAGAAATTTTCATTTTTCTGTGATAAATTTTTGGATAGGATTTCTGTTTTGTATGTAAGTACATGTTTAGTTTCTTAAACTAGAAAGTAGTTTTGAACTTTTAAAAATAAACTACCCTAAACTGGGCATGGTAGCTCATGCCTATAATCTCAACCCTTGGGAGCCTGAGATAGGAAGAGCTTGAGCTAGAGAACAACCTGAGTTACATAATAAATTCAAGGCCTGTTTGGGCTGCACAAGNGGTGTGTGCGAGAGAGAGAGAGAGAGAGAGAGAGAGAGAGAGAGAGAGAGAGAGAGAGAGAGAGAGAGAAAGGGAGAGAGACCATTTTCTAGAGTGCTTGTCTGTAACTTATAGCAGCTCAGTGGGATTGACATTTTAGCTGCTTTAGTAAATTACAGAAACTTTGCTTTCTTTAACTTACTTTACCCTTCCCTATTTATAACATAATGGTTTTAAATATTTCTTCACTATGTATTTATAACTATATCAGATAGTGTTATAATTTTTTGCTTCAACTGTAAAACATAATTGAGAAAAGTTACCCTTTCTCTTTCTGCTGTTTGTTCTTCCTGAGGTTTTAAGACCATGTCTTTTGCATTTTCCTTTCTGTTTAGAGAACTTTCCTTAGCAATTCTTTCAGTGAAGTTTTTCTAGCAAGAAATTCTAATTTTCATCCATTTGAAAATTTCTTTATTGCTCTTTAATTCCCCAAAGTACATTTTCAAGTACTGAATCAAGGTTGACAGTTCTTTTCTGAATGTGCTTGAGAAATATGTCATCCTATTCTAGCTTCCATGGATTCTGATGAGAAATCTGCTGTCACTTTAACTATTTTCCCTTGTAGATAAGGTTCCATTTTTCTCTTTACAGCTTTCAAGATTTTTAAAAAGAAATGTGACCATGATGAGCCTCGGTGTGGAGTTCTTTGACTTTACTTACTTTGAAATATAGCTAACTTCTTGAACATACGGGTTTATGTCTTTTGCAAATTTTAAAACTTTTCAAAATAGTCATCCTGGCTTTAAATCCCTGACCCACATCCTATCATTATTGGCTTCCTGTGATCACCGAAAACTTTTTGCTTTAGTCCTATATTTCCCAGAGGCTCTGGACATTTTCCCCAGCCTAGTCTTTCTTTCTCACTCAGACTCAATGATTCCCATCATTCTATCAAGTCAACTGATTCTTTACTCAGTACTCTCCATTTTACTATCGAGAAGTTATTGTGTTATTATATTTCTAAATAAAGTTTATTTTATTTTTATTACTTATTTCTAAAATTTCTACTGTTTTTCTATACATGTGCTGCTTTTATACTTTGTATTTTCTCTTTGTTCCAAAAGTGCTTATAAATGCCAATTGAACCATTTTTGTCACTAGTTTTAAAGTCTCCAGTTATTCTATTTATTTTCATTTTTCTTTTTCCTTTGTTTGGTTTTCAATACATCCTATTGCAGTTTCTCCTCCCTTCTCTCCTCCCAGGTAATTCTGATATTTTAGTCATTTTGGTTTGAACACCAGTTTTCATTCAGTTTGAGAGCTTCTGTTTCTTAGTATGAGGGATGCTTTTTCTTGTTTTCTTGTTTTGTTTTGTCTTTGAGGCAGAGTCCCATACTGTAGTCGAGGCTAGCTTGGAACTCACTATATAACTCGGACTGGCCCAGAATTTATGACAGTCCTCCTGCCTTGAACTTATGAGTGCTGAAATTACTGAGCTACGATGATTTATTTATTGTCTTTATTTTTTATTTTACAAGTACACCTGCATGTATGTACACAGTGTGTATATTGGTGGCTATGTAAGACAAGCAGCTTCAGCCCTTCACTCCGATTTCAGATTTTTTTAAGTTGTGAAGTTGAAGCTTGCATGGTGGTTAACAGTTTCTATTTTGAGTCTCGGAAATGTTCAAGTGAGCTTCTCAGAGCCACACTATGCATCACTCTGATTCACAGTGAAGATTATAGGCCAGGCCTTGATCTTTTCTCTTGAATTTCCCTATCAATGGTCTCTTTAAACAGGAGATAATGGAAAACTTTACTTCCAAATGTGTGACGCCTGTCTTTATTCATTGCATTTAACACTCTGTTCCACCTGACTCCCTTCCCAACCTACTTCTCAATTATCAATAATGCCTTTTGTTGTACAGGATCTGTATGTTGTTTGGCTGTAGCTGTTTTCCTGACATATTGTGTGGCTATAGCAAGGTCATAGCTGCCCTGGAAGAGTACAGCGTGAATCCAGTACTTCAAGTACACCAGACAAGAGAGACTTGAGTTCCTGTGTGTGAAAGTGAGTCAGAATGGGAAGAAACATTAAAAAAAAACCATTATATTATAAGGTAACCTCCAAAAGCAAAGAGGGTTTAAAGCTGAGTGATGAGCAAAGAAGAATGGCAAAAGGGGCCAAGGCTGGACATCTGGAGACAGCGAGTTGTTTAAAAAAATGGATTCAATGACTAATAAATATGCAACAAAGAGAATAAGACTATAGTATAGATATTTCTTCCAAGTTGAGATGGTAAAGATGATATTTTGATGACTTTGATATTAGCTTGGGAGAGGGAACTAAGGGGAATGAAAAACTTTTCTTCATTACGTTTAACTTCCACAATAAGCTAAGTTACTGTGAGGGAATAAATTCAGAAAACCATGTTCCCCATATGATTCCGGGAAACCAGTATGACTTAGGTTCGGAAAGGAATGATAAAATAACAAATACCACAAAAGGGTAAGTTGTTGGAGGAGACAACCTCTATCTGGACAAAATAAATCAGTTAAACAGAAGAACTTTAAATTGATATTTTAGTAGTGAGTGAAAACAGAAACATCCAGGATCCTAATCTTGAAAGATATGCATTTTTTCAGTTTTTGACTTACAGACTAGAACAGAAATTTGTTGATTTACTTCGATAACTTTGATGTATCAAGGCTCTAGGACTTCTATCTTATCTCAGTGACTTTGTCTCTATTTTTCTTTTGTTATTTTTTCTCTGCTTTTCTAGTTCTCTAGTTTTAAGGTTAACTTCATTTGTCATTTATCAAAATAATCCTTGAAGGTTAGGAGTATAGCTCAGTAGTAGGATGTATTCAAGGTCCTGTATTTGATCCTAGCACTGTAAACAAGAAAAATCCATTAATATGTCACAAATACTGGAGTATATAGAAAAATAACCCAACATTCTTTTACATTTATGCATTTCTTTGTTTTGAGTAATCAAAAATATTGCAAAGCACTGAGAGTGAATGATATGACAAACATACCTGGATACATCCTCAACTTGACAAACTTTAACATTTTGAATGGAGTTTTGCTTTCAATTGTTATCAGAAAGAGAAAATGAAACATATCAGACAGTTTAAGTTCTGTCCCTGAACCCAATCCAGTCCTTACTGAGCCATCTCTCCAGGACTGGTGATAGATTTTTGTTTTAGGCAGTTCATCATATTAAGACAACAAAGCACAGAGATGGGACAAGTTGAATGTCACACACCAAAAAGATATGATGCTGAAGTTAAAAACTAAGTGGGCCTAAAAAACTTGCTCAGTGGTTAAGAGTGTTTGCTGTTCTTGCAGAAACTGGAGTTTGGTTCCCAGCACTCATTTCTGGTAGCTGACATGTATCTGTAACTCCAACTTCAGGGGATACTATGCTCTCTTCTTGCCTCCATGAGCACAACCCTACATTCAGACAAATACATATAATTAAAAATAAAATAGTAATTAAAATAAAAATGAAAGTGCTATTATCCTTGATATCTTAATTTTATACATTTCTATTTGTCTGTCTCTCTCTCTCTATATGTCTATCTTTCGTGTGTTATAGGTATGTAGGCACATATGTGTTATAGTGAGTGTATTGACACAAGAGGATAGCTTTTGGGAGTTAGTTTGTTCCTTTCACCATATAAAGGTATAGATCTCAGGCTACCTTTACCCAACAAACCATCTTGTCAGTCTTTATTCTAGGTCTTGGGTATTGTAAAGCTGAAAGTTAGCCCACTGAAACTCATCCGTACTTCTACTTTAATCTATTTAATTTGCTACTGGTTTGCCCTTGCTGTCTTTATATTGGCCAGATGTCAATTCATAGTAGTTGTTATGAAGTCTTGCCAATTTCAATTTTTCAGTTCTCATCTCCAGCCTTTTGTGTAGGGCTAGGAAGTCACTAGAGTCATGCTAGTTGCTAGTTACATTTTCACCCCAAATTTGTCCAAGGATAGTGTGCGTTTGGAAGGAGATGATATTCATTTACTACTGTAAAACAGTGACTCCAGGACTGGGAACATTCCAGCCTTGTTTTACTTTTTAACAATTTATTTTTATTTTTTATTTATTCTTCTTTAATACATTGCATCCACATTGCAGTTTTAAATCAGAATAGACAAACTTCTCTGTAAAGAACCATTGTTCCTGTCAAAGGTTTTTCATTTAAAAACACCTATTTCTAAAACCACATAGCTACAGCTTCCTATTTTTGAAAAGCATGTCAAAATATACATCAGAAAAAAAGACAAATGATGCCAAGAAAACATGTTATCCACATGTGAAAGAATGAAGCTAAACACATACCTTTTATCATGCACAAAAATGAATTCAAAATGGATAACGGACCTTAATATAGGACATTAAACTCTGAAACTTCTAGATGGAAACATAGGTGGAACATTTGAAGATATAGATATAGGTAAAGACTTCATTAAAAGCACAGGAAATCAGCAGAGTGAAGAGACAGCTTACAGAAAGAGAAAAAAAATCTGTTAATTATATGTCTGTTCTTTTGGTCAACTTTACACAACCTAAACTCAGTTGAGAAAATGCCTCTATCAGCCTGTAGTCAAGTCCGTAGTGGATTTTCAAAATTACTGGTGTGGGAAAGTCTAGCACATTATGGGTGCAAGGCATTACTTTTCTGTTGCTGTGATAAAACACTATACCAAAGGCAGCTTATAGAAGGAGGAGCTTATTTGGGCTCATGGTTACAGAGGGATAAGAATCCATCACCATCATGATGAGGAAACATGACAGCAAACATCAGGCATAGAGGCGGAAACAGCAAGGGCTTACATCTTCAACACAAGCATGAAACAGAAAGCAAGCACTGGGAATAGTGCGAGGCTTTGAAACCTCAAAGGCCACGCCCCAGGGATATATACTTCCTCCAGCAAGTCTACACCTCTTTCACCTCCCTAAACAGTGCCACCAACTGGGGACCAAGTGTTCAAATACATGAAAGATGTTGGAAGACATTCTCATTCAAACTATCACAGAAGATTCTTTTAAAAATATATTTAACTTCCATGTAATGAAGCTATACCACTACTGAATTTTTAGTCAGTGTATCAACAAAACTGTAGATACTTGTTCATCCATTTTCACTGGTCAAGGTATGAAACCACCCTAGGTGTCCATCAATAGATGAATGAGTAAAAAAATGTAGGATTATATATATATATATATATATA
>JAQHUG010000121.1:4769221-4782067 GCA_028555095.1 Dicrostonyx torquatus
AGTTCGAGACCAGCCTCGTCTACAAGAGCTAGTTCCAGGACAGGCTCCAAAGCCACAGAGAAACCCTGTCTCAAAAAACAAAAAAAAAAAAAAAAGAAAAGAAAAGAAAAGCAGTTGGACCCTTTAAGTGCTGCAATAGGAGCCCTAAATAAGTCAGACAATTTTTCAGACTTTCACTGTTTTTTGATGACCTTTACAATTTTCAATATTGCTGTTCAGGTATTCTGTAGAATATACTTGTCTTGGGATTTTCCTGGTGCTTTTTTCATGATTACATGTGTCTGGGATCACATATTTGGATGAAGAACAGAGGTAATGTTTAATGAAACATGCTGTCAACACAACACTTGATGTTGACTGTGATCGCCTGGCTGAGGTACAGGCTTCTTCTGTGTAAAGTTGCTCCTTCCCCTTTTTTATAATATACTTTCTGAAAAGAATAAATTTTGATAGCTTATACTTTAAAGAAGGAAGGGTTTTATGATACTCCTTGATAGAATATCTACATTAATTAGTTAGAATTCTTGTGCAGTAGAAATGTTTCTATTCTCATTTGATATTTATTTGTTTGTTAAATCATTGTTTATATCAATAGTAACTCATGCATATTTATTTCCAATTTTGGGCTATGGTCCAATACTATTTTATTTCCCTTGTATTTCAAATTATCCCAGCATTTTTGTTTTGGGTCATTTTCATTTGGATACTCTGTCCCTTTGAGATGTATGGTGTTTGGTAGACAAGTTACCTTTGTTCCTTTGAGCGTGGTTTTTGCTCTACTACTGTCTTCCACTAAAAACAAAGCAAAGCAAAACAAAGCAACACGTCTCTTTCATTTGATAACTCATCAGATTTCTGAAAACATCTGTCTTTATACTTTCTCTAGTCCTTTCCAGACTAAACATTCCCCACCCATTCCATCAACATTCCTCCCATGACAGATTTATTGACCTCTTACTATCCTAGCTGCTTACTTCTAGAAACATTCCATCTTGTCATTTATTTGAATTACTTTACTCTCCGTATCCTACACACAATCATAAAATTTAAGAGAAATCAAAGATATTTTTTCTTCTAGAAGCTGTGTGTGCTGGTACCTAGTATCCAGGCTATGTCAATGAATATGTAAATGATTGTTTAGTAATCACCCTAGGTATTTGAGGGGAAAGTATGTTCTTATTTTGTGGAAGTTTAATATTTTTCAAATCTACTTCAAAACCTAGTCTTTAGGCCTTCCTCACTTCTTCATGAAGTGAATGGCACAGGTTGTGGTATGGAAAACTAAGTCTCAGAGACAGTACTTTATTCAAAGCTGCTGTATGAGTTGTGCACTCCTGGGTTCTCCTAACCTATTCCATTAACCTTTACACTTTGTTTAAACTTCAGCTGTGTAGGCCTTCAGTTTTAGTACTAAATGCTTATAGGTTGAATATTACATGTGATATAACATACGTGAAAAAAAAGATTAGAAGAGCATTAAAAAAAAAAAAGTCAAACTCATTTCTGTATGATGGTAGATAATGATTCATTGGTTAAGCCAAAACCTAAAATGTATGTGGCTGGCTTTGGGACTAGAAGTGTGAACAGAACAAAAATGAATGTTTTCTAATTGTCCTTGCCTGCTGCAGATATTAAGTAGCTATCTCTGTGTCTCTTTAAAAAACTACTTATCAAATACTAATGGAAAGGTGGTGAGGTGTGGCTAATCCCAAACAGTGTATAATCCCCAAATAATTTATATTGTAATATCCTGTCATACATACACACCCCAGTGCCCCATCCCTGCTCTTCTATTTTAGAAGATTCAGAGACTACACTGAGAGATTTGGCAAATGGTGTCAAGTCTTATTGCGGCACTTTCTGTGTTCATTCACACACAAGGTAAGAAATTTGTAACTGTCTTGTCACATTTCCTTTATACGTGGGCTAGTGATCCTGGAAGAAAAAAAGATAGAGAAAAATTTTCTCCTTTACTACTTGGCCACTCCGTCAATCTGAATATCAATTTGCACAAAGTATAAATTGTGGTGTGTACAATATATTTCGAATCACAGTTCCTTGGGATGAATGATTGCCATACTCAAAGAGCATGAGACATTTAAAGTGTCTTGTGCAGAAAAGAAATAGCCGTCTATCTGTGGTGCCACCTACTGGCCAAGATAAGATGGAGCCAGTAGCAAATAGGATGGGCTGAATTTCAAATCCATGCTAGGAGTAGGAGGAAAGAGGTAGACTTTGCAACTCCAGTGACAGTTTGTGGGGAGAAGTAGGACACTACACCTACTTGGAGAAATACGGTTGTTGAGGATTGAGAGAACCTACTTTATATTAAGTCTTAGCTTTAATGTTATTATGGATTTCTAAGATAGAAGATTGACTGGAGAACTTGGGAAATGTAATGATATAATTGAGTCTACTGGAGAGGAAGGGAAAATTTGACAGATTTCTAATTGTCAGAACCTGTGAGCACTGTTTCTTTGCCAACCTGTCCCCTCTTACTGGATAAAAAGTAAGTCATTTGGGAACATAAATGTTTTCCCTCAAATGATTAGGTTTTTGTAAATATGGTTAATATAGATTGTTCCTAAATTAGGGGTATCTAAGTTAATGGCACAGCCAGATCCCTTGTAAGGATAAATTTAAAAAATGTCTGATCTTGTATTTATACAGGTTTACATAGGAGACTATAATGTTTACAAAATGTCCAATGAACCCAAGATGAGGCTTTGAGGGAAAGCTTCCAAACCATTTGTAGATGCTATCAGATTTTGTGTAGACATATGCTGAGTATTTAAAAATTATTCCAGCTTGTCTGAATCTAGTTTTCATATTTGCCTCTTAGATGAAATATCTTCCTATCTCTCTTTGATTTCTTGCTTCTGCCTCATGTGTGTTAAATGCATGAAGTTAAACATACTAGTTTTAATTTGAATAATTTTATCAACATGGCTTGCTTAGGTGTGACTTTACAGTTGCACATGCAGTAGAATATGCAAGTCTTCCCTCTCTATTCAGATGTACCTTTTACGTCTCTAAAGTATATGAGGGTGAAAAAATTCTTGGACTTTTAGCCTTCTGTTTGCTTTGCAACATGAGGTCTAAAGCTATGCACTTTATCTTTTTGAAAGATGAAATAAATACCCTCAATTTTTATCAGAAATCATCTACTTTTCGGGTTGTCCAGAGTCTTCTGTCTTGATCCTTCAACTGTTCAGTGTTACTTCTACCGGAAGAGCAGTCATTGCTCTTAGGGGAGAAGAAAAATTATAGGGGCTAAAAACCAATTAGTCCATTTCTGGCATTTTCATCCTTACCTACCCTCTCACCTATACATATAGATATTCTTTCCTCTTTTTCCCTCCTTTCCTCCCCTGCTAATACTGTGGACCAACTGACAGCTCAAAAGTACTCTAATGCTAAGGAACTAAATTCAGTTTCTGACATTCCATTGCCCCTATGGTTTTAATTAGGTGTAAATTCTCCTATGCTAGCTTTGAAATATGCCTCAGGATCTTAGGGAGATGGCAGGCAGATGGGCTATTAAAGCAGGGAGTTGTTTCTCTCTTCATGGTGCCCATGCAACATTTATTGTCATTAAAATAGTGTCATTCAAATTAGGTGGCTGATGTTTGAAAATGAATGCAAAGTTGTTCATTGTTCTGTGGGTCTAAGCTTTGAAGAAGAGGTTAAATTGGAGGCAACACTTCAACCTTGCTTGTGCAGTATGTATCTATGTATCTATCACTTAATAGTAGGCCCCTGGCCTGAGGACAAAGAGTCTAAGTCTGTATTGGAGTTGGGGATAAAGATTCCTGTCTCTTACACTTGCCAAGCTGGAAGAAAAATGTGGGAAGATGTGCTAGCCAGAGTACCTAGAAGAAAAATAATATATATTTTCTGAGCCCTGTGTATGATCTTTGGTTTATTCCTTTGAGCCTCACCAAGTCCTGAAAGCCTTGTAACATATTTTTCCTTCCCAATCAGGTTTTCCTCTGGTGCCCAGGTTAAAGAGAAATTGATTCTTTTATAGCTGGTGTTTAGTTCTTGTCTTTCTGCATTCCAGCTTTGGATTGAGAAACTCTCTTTGAGTCTACAAGACTGCCCACTGATGTTTAGGCTTAAACATTAAACAGTCTTACAAACCTAATTAGTATTTATGGCCTGTGGCCAAGTCAACTAATTTTGCTTTGTGGAATTTCTAAGAAGAAGAACAAATTCTACTTAGTGAAGCTTCCTTCGAAATGTCACGTTGCAAATGGAAGTGTTGCTGACCCACTAGAAATATTTTGTAGTGGCCTAGATTGGGACTAACCCTGCAAACATACTTTTCTGTACTGTGTTCTTTATTACTTCACACTAGGTTAAGCTGTGAAGAAATGAGGGCATCAGTGGCTGTTTTTCAAAAGTAGAATAGATTGAATCAACTGTCTAGAGAACACAGCTTGATTAATTCAAAAACTGAAGGCCTAGCCTCCCCAGTCTCATGCTCTACAGCAGTAATTTCTTCTTGGCTAAAGGCCTAAGCATCTGTGTCCAAATCTCATACTCTTTCCTGGATGGATTCATCAAGTCAAACCTTGAGTTGCTTAGAGTTTTTTTCACCCTTCTCTAATTTAAGTTAAACTTAGAAATGAGAGGTGTTAAATAGCAAAACAAACAAATACAGCGATAATAACAGAACATTTTGTCCTGGCCCTCAGAGGTCAATTTAATGTGATTAGCAGTATAAAACTTCACAAAGGCTTTCATTGGAGGATTACCAGAAACAGCATCATTCAGTTTGTTGCCACGTACTGCTATTCTTTCACTTTGGCATTATTTATTGATTGTAGCAGGAGCACAGTATTTGTACCCATTAAACCTTTTAGTTTCCTTTGAGCTTTTCCTGACTAAAGTGGAAAGGCAACCATTATTGTTGAACTGTTCTCAAGGCTAAAAACCTCCTGAATATTGTTTACAAGCATGGTTACAAAGGCAAGTACTGAGGCAGAATTGCTCTGTCTGATTTGATTCATATAAAAGGTAATGCTGCATGTGGGTGCTTGTGTGTGTGTGCACGCACACAAATACATGTTTTCACACTGAAGAGGTGAGTGAGTACAGCAAGAGTTTTAAGGAATGGAGGGCTGGAATAAAAAAAAACTTTCAATGAATTAAAACTGCATCCTGAGAAGATTCTGAAATTTAATTAGAAAAAAAATGGTTGTTTTTTCTCTCACCTCCTCCTCTCTCTCCTTTCATCCATCCTTCCCTTTCCAACAGCACCAAAGTGAAACGAGACTGTCAGATTGAAGCTACACACCCACTGTAGGTCTGTTTTGAGAAAAAGATTTTTTTTTCCTCTCCATATTTAGTTGGTAGCCGCCGCCGCAGCAGCATATCGAATGATGAATATAGTGGCTGTGTGGCATCTTGCCAGGGCTCATTCCCATCTCTTCTGTGCTACTCTCTGGCTGGGTAAGCAGGGTCAAAGCTCTGAATGATTGGTGTGCCCACTTTTCTTACTATAGCTTGTGCTTTCCAATGTACTCATTCAGTGTTCAATCATCAGAAATGAGTGTGACTGTGTACAGTGGGTTTACCCTTGTGGCCACAGGGACTGTTGGGAATTTTTGGAATAGGAATAGAACCTATTTTTTACCTAAGAAACAAGAATGTGTTTGAAAACATATACACAATTCAAATATTGTATTTAAAGTACAATTGCATGATTTAAAAATGGAATCTCCTCTATAAATTTACAATTTTGTTTTCAGAGTGCCTGTACCAAAATCCTTTAATAATTTTTCAAGTTAGTTGTCAACTGCCAACTTTTCTAAACCAGAGCATCGGCATTTTCTCCATCTTTTCAGGCTCCTGTTTTTATCTAGTATGTGCTTGATTTTAAAAAACTAAATTGTACCTACTTAATAATTGTAGATGGGCATTTGACTTTAATACATTCCATGAAAACCTTCCTCCTTTGCACTATCTCTAGTTGGTGAAGAGAGACGTAATAGGTCTGGGATCAAAATTCCTTTAATACAGTTCCCGTCGTTGTGGTGATTCCCAACCATAAAATTTTTCATTGCTACCTCGTAACTGTAATTTTGCTACTGTTATAAATCAAAATGTAAATATCTGATATGAGACCCCAAAGGAGCCATGACCCATAGGTTGAGAACCACTGATCTAGAAGCAGCCTACAGAGGGAAGAAAATTAAAACAGACTGAAAGAACTATATACTTTGTTATGACCATTAACAAACCACACTTGCTGCTTGTTTCTTACCTCTGAGATATACAATGTATAGAAGTTCTATACAATCTCAATTCTTTCATTCATTGCTTTAATACAGTTTTATCACTTTCATGGGCTTTGTTGGCTCTTTCTTGTTCATATCCTTTCAAGCTCAAAACTGGATGTACCATTTTCAGGAAAAGAAATGAGACATGCTCTTGGAAGAGGAATTTAATTTCCGTCCCATACATACCTGGAAGACACCTTAAAGACTCATATCCTTTATGGTCCTTTGTGATCCTGAGTGTTGCATTTCTTTTTTTTTTTAAAAAAAAAAATTCAAACATTTTATTTTATTTTTGCTTTATAAATAATACCATTCAAAATTTCCGTATCCTCCCCTCCTCCCATTTCCCTCCCACTCCCCCACTCACCCTCCTCCCTCCCACTCCAGTCTTAAGAGAGTGCAGGGTACCCTGCCCTGTGGGAAGTCCAAGGCTCTCCCCTCTCCATCCAGGCCTAGGAAGGTGTGCATCCAAACAAACTAGGATCCCAAAAAGCCAGTACATGCAGTAGAATCCAATCCCAGTGCCATTATCATTGGCTTCTCAGTCAGCCCCCATTGGCAGCCACAGAGAGTCTGGTTTGATCACATGCTCGTTCAGTCCCGGTCCAGCTGGCCTTGGTGAGCTCCCCTTAGATCACTCACACCATCTCAGTGGGTGGATGAACCCTTTGCGGTCCTGACTTCCTTGTTCATCTTCTCCCTCTTTCTGCTCTTCAACTGGACCTTGGGAGCTCAGTCCAGTGCTCCGATGTAGGTCTCTGTCTCTATCTCCATCCATCGCCAGATGAAGGTTCTATGGTGATATTCAAGATATTCATCAGTGTGGCTATGGGATAAGGCCAGTTTGTTGCATTTCTTAATTTGAGGTTTTTTTTTTTCCTTTCCGGTTAAGCAGGATCTCACATTTATAACTCAGGCTCATGGGTTAAAGCAGACCAAGTGGCCTAGGACAAACTTTAGCTTGCGTTCTTCCTGCCTCAGCCTCCTGAGTGGTAGGACAGAAAGTCCATATCACCATGCGTTAGATTTAGAGTAAACAAATAAAGCTCTGTGTTTAGATTAATTTAGTACATAATTAAATACACAAAATAAAATAATATCTTTGCTACAGATCTTAAAAGACTCATTCTGGTGTGCGTATGGTGACTCTGATACGTCCCTCAACTCATTTTGCTGAAAGCATCTTTAGTAACGTTTTGAGAGTACTTGTTTCAAGGTGCGTAGATTGGGAATCACTAACATTGAAATTTATAGAACCTGGATGTATTAGGACACATAATATTTTATTTGTAATTGTGGTTCCTGTGCTCACTTGCCTTTTGCCACTTCTGTGCTCAAACAAAACAAAACTGTTTTATCCCTGATGTCAGAACTTGGCTTCCTTCCATCTCACTGGTTTTCATTTTCAAAGCCCAACAAGTTGCTTTCATATCCCATTCCTTTCTTTTCTATCTTTATTCTTCAACCCTACAAATTCATATATACCATTCTGATCTTCACAGAACACTTCTGTCTCTGCTTTGCAAACCTAAACATTAGCGGGCATAATAAGCACTGTGTAATTTTGCAGAGATTTGTAGCTTTTAAGGCACATTTACAACCATTGTCTCATGTGATCCATGAGATCACTCTCAGTAGGTAATCAGTGTGGGGTCATCACATTCAAGGCCAAGTGGCTAACTAAGGGTGGGGACAATAATGTCTATAGATAAATAAGTTCTACATTTAACTCACCATCAGTTCCTCAGTCTAATTCCTTTTCTGCTTTTTTTTTGAAATTCAACATATATAGAAACTTCTTGACAAATATGAGAATGTGCTGAGAGAGCAAATTTGAGAAATTGAAAGGATATCACACGTGGATGTCCCTAACTGGGTCATTTGGTGCTTCAGCGCTCAATGGGCAGTTATGCTGAAAAAAAAAAAAAGAAACCAAGACAAGCCTTGATTAAACCATCATAAAGAAGACTCATTACTAGATAGCTAAGATTTTTTGCTCTTGATAAAAAGGTTTATTAACCATGAAAAATCACAAATCCTTGTTAGTAGAAGGACTAATAAGGGTAACAACTAGTTAGTCCCGCATCTGTGTTTTCTAACATGCTTCTTGGAAACACACTATGGAAATCTTTTGTCATAAGACATACAGTTTCAATGTGGGAAAATTTGCTATTTGAGACATCTGGCAATATCTGGAGACATGTTTACTAAGTAAGAATTGGGTTGGGAGTTGCTAATGACATCTGATGGGCAAAGATCAAAATACTTTTAAGGCTACAATTCATCACTACCTTATATACATAAAAAACCAGTCCAACCCAAGATATGAATAATGCCCAGGTTAAGAAATTCTGGCCTTTGCCTCTTTTTACAAAATTAGTTTGGTTTCCACTTTCTCCCTGAGCAGGGCACCATGTGTGTACAATTTTGGACATATTTTAAAAATATCCTGTTGTATAAAGGGAGGAGTTGCGGGTTGGTATTCCCAGCACCCAGCTCCCAGCCCCCAGCCGCTGGCCCACTCAGCCACTGGTTGCTTGCTTATGCCCGAAATAACCACATGACAAGTATATTCATTTAAATTCTGCCTGGCTCATCATCACTAGCCTCTTCTTGGCTAGCCCTCACATCATAAACTAACCCATTATAAAAGTCTGTATGTCACCATGAGGTGGCGACTTACCGGAAAAGTCTAACCTGCATCCATCTGCAGTGGGAGCCTCATGGCAACTGACTCACTTCCTTTCTTCTCAGAATTTCCGTTCTGTCTACTCCGCCCACCTAAGAGCTGACCTATCTTACAAGCCAGGCAGAGTCTTTATTTAACCAATGAAAGCAACAGAAATAAAGATGGACCCTCCTACAATATCCATTCTTTAAGATTTTCCATTTAATAATAGCCCTCAGATGATTTTGTATAATAAATAATTTCTTTCTACTCCTAATTTCTCTTAGCTAAATAAATAGTGATTAAGCTTTTCAATTTTGATATTTTAGGTAACACGTGGAATTCATTCTTTTATACCTTATTCTGGTACTGATGTCTGAGTACAAACAACGGAAGGGATAAGAATTCTTTGCATTTATTATGGCCCTGGAGTAATTACAAATGTTGTATAACTTCTATATATTGCACAAAATTTTAAGTTTTGTGGTATGGAGTAGTATTCTATGGAATTAAGAAATGTAATAAAGGGCAAGTATTGGTAAAATACTGAAAGCAAATTTTCTTTTTCTTTTGGCTTAAGCCACTACCATGCCAAAAGAAAGCCATGCATGGCACAATGTTGAGATATAAGTTCTATTGCTAATGAAATGGGAAGGTTAGTTTGTGACTTGTAGCACAATAATAAAAACCCAGTGACAGATACTGTGATTCAACTTGAAGATCAGAAAAGCAAAGCAGCCAACCACTAGAGAGACCTTTTACCTCTACCAAATCTTCAGACTGAAAAAGGGTGAGATCCCGTTTCCACGAATCTTCAGGCTTCACAGTTCACTGAGTTCCTGTCTCTTCCCCTTTATATTTCTCTCTTCACCTAGCCATATCGTTCCTATCTCCACCTCTAGTTCTGGAAATAAAGGTGTGTGATCCCAAGTGCTGGTATTACCTTTGTGTGAGCTGTTTTCTTTTAGACCAATTCAATCTTATGTAGCCCAGGGTGGCCTTGAACTCACAGAGGTATCTGCGTCTGTCTCCCGAGTCCTGGAATTAAAAGTATGTACCAGTACTCCCTGGTCTGTATGGCTGCTTTGCCCTCTGATCTTCAGGCAACGTTTGTTTATAAAACATAGATTATAAGCCACTATAGTGACTTTCATTGGAAAATTTTGATTTCAATTTCTCCTTCTTTAATGTCCCTTCTGTGTTTGTGTAGGGTTTCCTACACTGGGGGATAGGGAGTGTATTACCAGGGAAACTGAAGTGCCCTTTTTGGGTTCTTAGTGTCATTAATTAAAAAAAAATAGAAAAGAACTCCAACGAAAGACTAAAGATAATCTTACTTAAGTTTAAGAGGAAAACAGCAGAGAAGGCAAGTTACAAATCCTGAGGACTGCTCAGATTAGGAAAATGGAGAGAAGAGAGAAAGCCATGCCTTTTGAGATAGAGTTGACCATCTTAAGCAAGCAGCCACATGGTGAATAAGAAAATACATAGTAGAAGTGAGGGAAGGACCT
Source organism: Dicrostonyx torquatus (assembly GCA_028555095.1). Lineage (NCBI taxonomy): Eukaryota > Metazoa > Chordata > Mammalia > Rodentia > Cricetidae > Dicrostonyx > Dicrostonyx torquatus. The sequence goes on from JAQHUG010000121.1 coordinate 4,779,688, forward strand.
TCAGAAAAAAAGAACATTATCAACAAACATGCCTAGGTTTTACAAAAAGAGAAAGAAAGGGTAGACAGCCTTAACAGAGCTACAAGGCAGCGACTCTGTAAGCGACTACACTGAGGACAGGGATTCTGGTAAGGAAATGTGCATTATCTCATTAAGGGCATAATTAGTCATCCCATCTCCTTACCGTGACTTCAAGTGACTCAACTTTTTCTTGATCAGATGATTGACAGGCCCAGCAGAATTAACTAACATTTTGGGTCTCCACCTAGACCCAGAAGTAGAAATTAGATTCTATTTTTTCACCAGGAATTGATGCCTCCTTTTTTTTTCTTCTGGCAATTTAAGGAGTGCCATAGTTGCTGTTTACTTCTCTAGTGTTACCAGTAAATGGACAGTGGGATCCAAAGCCGCAGTGACTGCTAAGGCTGCTGGAACACTCTATCACCCAACAAAGTAGCCCTAAAATCATCTAGGGGCCAATCTATTGATCAGGGACCCCAAATATTGCTGGCATTTTGGGCCTCCAGTTAATTAGAACTAAGGACTTTTCCAGTTTCTGACCAAGGACGCAAATTCAAGCCCCTGTTTCTAAGATGCCTGCCCCATTTCTATTCTTATCTTCAACAAGTGGAGAATGTTTACTCACTATAGTATAGGTAAGATAGTAGGGAAATTAGACAGGACTCTTGCTATAGTATTACTTGCATAGAAACTATAATTTTAAATATATACTTATGCATATATATATTTCTATATGTCAGAAATTGTGGTCAAGCCTGACATCCTTTAGCAAATGTGATAAGTTTACTGATGAGTATTTATGATTTGTGCATGCACATATAATGTTGTGATTATGTCAGTATGTTTTTTGGAGAAAATATTTGGATATCAATATATGATCATTTCTCTGCTACTTTTGACAATGGGGAGAAAAAGTAGCATATATAATCCCAGGCATTTTAAACATCTTTTTGTGTTGAGTTATAAAGTACGTTATTATGGAACTTTGAGTGTCTCTCAGTGATAGAGTGCTTGCAAGCACCACAAAAAAATAAATAAGACATTATTTTTTGATGAAGTTCACTATATATGTCAAAAACTGAGAAAGGTATTATTGAAAATATCAAGTTAGAAAGATGTTTCAGTGATTAAGAGGTTCTGCTGCTCCATCTTTAGGACATAAGTTCGGATCCTAGCATGCACATCAGGTGACTCACAAGTGCTCCAAGTGATCTGATGCCCTTTTCTAACTTCTGATGGCATCTGCACATATATGTATGTGCATACACTCACACAAGCCTCTCCCCACCACACACAGTCTTTTTAAAAAGAAAGTAGATATCAGGTCTATGGAGACTGCTAAGTTGCTAAAGTACTTGCCTTACAGGCATTAGGACATTTGTTTGGATCCCCAGAACTCATGTAAAAAGTCTGGCATGACAGTATGTATCTGTAATCCCACCACTGGTGAGAAAGATATAGGAGGATTCCAGGGTCCTATTGGCCGGTCTGACCAATAGACAAGCTTCAACTTCACTGAGAATCCTATTTCAAAAAGTAATGTGGAAAGTAATTGAGGAAGACACAACACTTTGTGCTGGTTTCCACATGCACGGGCACATAGATGCACATATGCCCCTGTAGTGATACTATGCTTTGCTATAACAAATAAAGCTTGCCTGAGGATCAGAGTGTGGAGCTAGACACTAGTTAACCATAGAGGCCAGGCAGTGGTGGCACACACTTTAAATCTAGCACTCAGGAGACAGAGGAAGGTGGATCTCTGTGAGTGCAAGGCCACCCTGGGCTACATACACAAAATTGATCTAGTCTAAAAGAGAAACAGAGCCAAGCACTGGTGACTCACACCAGTACCTGGGAATCACACACCCATCTTTAATCCCAGCACTAGAGAAGTGGAGACAGGAAGGAATAATTTGGCTGGACAGAGAGAGGAATACCAGATGGGAGGAGACAGGAGCTCATGGCATTCAGTCTGAGGATTCATGGGGACACAATCTTGCTCACTTTGGTCTGAGCATTCAGTAGAGGTAAGAACTAGTGGCTGGATGCTCATATCTCTGATCTTTCAGCTTTCACTCCTTAACATCTGAGTCCAGTTTGTTTTTCTATTAAGACCAATTAGAATTTGCACTACATGCCTCTTGTGGTAGTTTGAATGAGAATGGCCCCCATATGCTCATGTGTTTGAATTCTTGGTCCTCAGTTGGTGAAACTGTTTGGTAAGGATTAGGAATTGTGGCGGTGTTTGTTGGAGGAGGTATGCCACTTTGAGATTTCAAAAGTCCATGCCATTCCAGTCTCTCTCTCTCTCTCTCTCTCTCTCTCTCTCTCTCTCTCTCTCTCTCTCTCTCTCTCT
>JAQHUG010000121.1:4782448-4800232 GCA_028555095.1 Dicrostonyx torquatus
GATCATTCTTGTGATATTTTGGCAAACAGTGTCACTAAGTTCTGCCCTTGTCATTAAAAAAAAAACTGTTGGAGGCTAAACTGAAAAGATTTTAATTAATTTCATTGCCAGACATGATTTCAAGGCAGTTTACTATTGACTGTGTTGTGTGGTTATCAGTGATCACTCTTACGGAGATCTACAATTAAAAAGAGAAAGCAGGGTAAAAATACAAAATGCACAATATGAGAAGTAAAAGAATGCCAGGGAATATAATGTCGGAGCCAGGGCTTGTGCTGAAAGAAATAGAGGCCTGAAGAGAAATGGAATAGGAGTGGCGCTCTTAGGGCAAGACCTAACCCAGTTAATACTGCTCCAGGTAGAAAAGACTTCAGAGATTATCTATTTCTGTAAAACAACACAAAGGGAAACCAAATGCAAATGTAATTCAAGGAGGGGGCCAGACTCTATCCCAAGCAGACAACGAAACTTGGCAGCATTGGCCACATGGTTTTGACTTTAGTGTGGTGCCACATACAAGAGTACAGGGGTAGTGGAATCTCCTCTGCAGTTAAGGAAAGCCTCTGAGGCCAGACATGTGATAGGGAAGTCCCTTCATGGAGGCCCAGAGAGGCCATTGTATGAAGCTGTGAAAGTGAAGCCTGGATTGTAGGCAGAGGCTGCTCATTTGTGCCAGCCACCCACACCCAAAATAATCACATAGAAACTATATTAATTACAACTCTGCTTGGCCAATAGCTTAGGCTTCTTATTAAATAACTCTTACATCTTAAATTAACCCATTTCTATTAATCTGTGTATTGCCATGTGACTCTGGCCTACTGGAAAGGTTCCATCCAGCATCTGTCACCTTTGGTGGCTACATGGCATCTCTTTGACTTCGCCTACTTTCTCTCTCTCTCTCTATCTTCCAGCCTGACTATTTTCTGCCCTGCTGAAGCAGCTTCTTTTATTAATCAATGGTAGTAACACATATTTACAGCATACAGAGGGGAATCCCACATCACTGGATTGCCTTTGAGACCCCAAGATGTTGGAGATGCCAGAGCTGCATGATGTCTCCTGAGGAGAGCTGCAAACAGGGAGTGGAACCAGCCCAAGAGAGAGAAGTGTATTGCAGTCAACAAAGCTGAGAGATGTGGAAGATCCGAAGAGCCATCTAAGACCTTTGACTTTGTACATATAACTACAGGATTTGGGGTGTACCCTGCTGTGTTTTGGTCTTGCATTGGTCTAGTATAATGTATATTCTATGCCATTGTATGTTGAAAGTATGTAATTTTCTTTTTGATTCTACAGGGGTTACAGTTAAGAGATTGCCTTGAATCTCAAAAGGTTCTTTGGACTGTTTTCAGACTGAAGACTATGAGCACTTTTTAAAAATTGGGTTAAATTCTTTTTGCATTATGATAATGGCTACAAGCCTATGGAGGCTAGAGAGTGGAATGAGGTTTGAATGAGAATGGTCCCAATAGACTCATATGTTTGAATGTTTGATCCCCAACTAGTGAAAACGTTTGGTATGGATTAGGAAGTGTGGCCTTGTTGGAGGAAATATATCATTGAAGGTAGGCTTTTAAGTTTCAAAAGTCCATGCTATTCCTGCCTTTCTGTCTGTCTTCAACTCTCAGATAAAATGTAATCTCTTAGTACTGTACCAGCACATGCCTGCCTACCTGCTGCCTTGTTCCCTGCCATGGTGGTCATGGACTCAACCTCCAAAACTGTAATCAAGCCCTTAATTAAATACTTTCTTTTACAAGTGACTTTGGTCATGGTGTCTCTTTACAGCAATAGTAAATAAACTAAGACACCCTCTACATATATGCAAACATATAGACATTTTCACACATGCATGCAAATAAAAATATTAACTAATCTACAAAGGAAAATAATTCTGAATTAACACAGGTAGTTCAATTATATCATCTACAAATACTATGACCAGTATTCAGCAGTTACCTGATATTAAATCACTATTCTAAATGTCAGTATATTCTTGAAATGAGAGTGTTTCTACTATGTATGCTTTATATGATTTTCCTAAAATTTATTTCCATGTAGTTTTCATATATTGAAATATCATAGCCTTGACTTTTAAGTGATAAATAACTATCATACCTTTTTCTACTTTTATGTTTTTCTTCATTTTGATATCTCTATCCTCTTCTTTCCTCTTCTTTTATTTCCAAGAACGGGTTTGTCTGTGTGGAATTGGCTATCTTGGAACTCATTTTGTAGATCAGGCTGGCCTTGAACTCACAGAGATTTGCCTGCCTTTGCTACCTGAGTGCTGGGACTAAAGGCGTGCAGCACCACTACCTGGCTAGTCTCTTCTATTTTTATACTACCAACTAAATTCCAGATGAATTTGTCAGAAATACCATGTATCTTGGTGTGAATATTTTTATGAGTTTATGCTATCTGCACTTTGTTGAACTTGTATTTGATCATTACTATTTCTATTAAATTTGTAAATACATTAGCCATTATTTCCTCAAATATTTATTTTGCTTCTTTTTCTTCTTTCCATTTAGGAATCCCACTGTGTGCATGTTAGTGCATGGATAATTTCCACAGTCTTGGAGGCTTTGTTTATTTTTCTTCACGTTTTTGTTTTTCTGATGTTAAACTCAGTTGGCTTGTCTTGAGAGTCATTGATTTGTTCTTCTACTTGTTCAGTTGTACAATTTCGCCTTTTTAGTGAATCTTTCATTTTATGCCCTTGAACTCCAGAGTATCTATTCAGATAATTTTTATAGTTTTCTCGTCTTTATTTATAGTCTCTGTCTGTTGAGACATTGTTCTTATACTTCCCTCTAGTTCTTTAGATATAGTTTTCCTTTAGTTTTGTAATACAGTTGTAATTATTTTTATAATGTTTTTTTTCAATAAGTTCACCATTTGAGCTTCTACAGGAGCAATTTCTATTGGTTGCTTTTATTCTGTGTATGGACCATATCTTTGGGATTTCTTCATGTATCTATTTTACTTTTTTAAATCAGAGACCTTAAATAATGTGACTATTTTAAATACTAAGCAGGATGCTACCTAGAAATCACATGGTTCTTCTGCCTTCACAAGTTAATGATTGTTATTGTCCAGTACCTTTCAATAATTAATTAAAGTCTATATTTTGTGTCTCTTGTGGCCAATGAAGTTCGCCTGATTAGCTTTAGTAGAGAGCAATAAATAGATAGAGATTTCCTTAGACACCTACAAACAATGGTTCTTTTGGTCATTACAGAGGGACTTTGTGCACATGTAGGGACTTTCTTTTTTAATGATATATTTATTTTCATTTTGTGTGCATTGGTGTTTTGCCTGCATGTATGTCTATGTGATGGTGACTGATTTCCTGGAATTGGAGTTACAGACAATTGTGAACTGCCATGTGGGTGCTGAGAATTTAACTCTCATCCTCTGGAAGAGCAGCCAGTGCTCTTAACCACTGAGCCTTCTCTCCAGATCCAGGGCATACTTTCAACACTAAGCTTTATGTGTTATCAGTTTGTGCTGTGTAGAGCTTTGGGATGAGAAATATGTAATGGCTACAAATATAGCTCAATTGATGGAGTACTTGCCTACCATGAATACAACACAATGTCCAAGACTGCCTAAACTGGCCATGGTGACACAAACCTGTAATCTCAGCACCCAGAAAGTAGAGACTTGAGGTTCATAAAGTCAGGGTCATTTTTGGCAACAAATGAAGTGAGCCTGCGCTACATGAAACTGTCACAGAAAAAGGAAGTGAGAACTCAGACCCCTTTCCAGTATTTCCTAAGCAAGCACACAAGCCTGAACAAAAGCATTAAGTTACACGTGCCCACAGAGATATCCTGGGAACATGTCAGAGTTTCTCATAATCCCCTTATAAACATTTTACTCTCCAACTTTTCCTTTCAGGCCCTTTTCTTGACCTTTTTAAATCTTTTAATTCATTTCATCAGACAGCCATGATGTTAAAAAAAATTGCCATTGGTTGTTTTCAACAAATGTCTAGAGGAAGAGGCCATTCACACTGGGATATCTCCCAGTCATGTCAAATAAAGACAAGTTTTGTGAATAGGATATTCCAGGAAACCACCAGACAAGCCAAATAATTACAGGTTTCTGAAAATGGGTTATTGTTAGACCTTCAAACCCATTATGCCTCTCCAATGACTTTTGGTTTCATTATGTTATACTGTTGATTTTCAGTGCCATTGTGGGCATTTAATTTTCAAAGCTACAGTAGAGATTAAAAGGAAGAGGAGATGTAAAATGCGAATAAGGAAAATTATAACACCTCCAAAGCTTACTCTTCTTGCTGCAACACAGTCATTGTTTTTGCTTAAATGCTCCTTGAATTGCTGTCTTTGGCTAATTTCCAGAGTTCTGAAAACATCCTAGATTAAAGGGCAAGAATTTTTTGAGAGCATTGTTATGTCCTTTCTTCTGATGTCATTCTGAACTCCTAGATATTTAATATGGTTTCTTGATATTTGTATGGTGGGGAGTTGGAAGTATTGGAACCATTTCTAGCTTTAACTTTTTAAATATATTTTCATTTGCATGTATATTTATGTGCCTGATTGTCTGTACATGTACCACATGCACACAATGTTGATAGAGGCCAGAAAAGTGCATCAAATCCCCTGGAGCAGGAGTTATAGGCAGGTATGAGCGGCCCAATGTAAATACTGACAATTGAACCTGGGTCTTCTGCAATGGCATCAAGTGTTCTTAACCACTGAGACATCTCTCCAGCCCCAATTTAAACTTTATAATTGGAAATAATTTCAAATTAACAGAAAATAAACTCTATACTAAGTTTTTTTAAAAGAACTTCACCCAAATTTACCTATTATTAGCATTTTGCCTCATTTATCAGTTTCATTACATTTTTCCTGAACCATTTGAAAATAAATTATATATCTTTATTATATACATATATAACACTATAAATATAACACTATAACACTATAAATATAATAAGAATATATAGGTTATATAAAATAAGGTTATATAAGTATAACAAGAGTATTAAGTACTTCAGTATTAAAAATATATATTTTTCTACTAAAAGAGAAACATAAATACCAAGTCAATTATAAACCCTTTGATCTGCAATGTTGTCCTGTCTGCAAGATATGCTAGGGCATTGCTGGCACAAAGCTTGTGGGAGTAACAAGCCAATATCTGATTTGACTCAAGGCCCATTCCATGACATGTAACTCATGCCAGACACTACTTGGATGATCAAGAACCTGAGACTAGATAGCCCACAGACCTAGGGTAAAACTGAATACTACTGATCTACAAAAAGTATTCCAATAAAATGACTCCTAATGACATTCTGCTGTAGTCATAGATTAGTACCTTGCTCAACCATCATCGTAGAAGCTTCATTGAAGCATATGGGGACAAATACAGTGATCCACAGCAAAACATTATTCAGACAGTGAGAGACCTTGGAATGCTCAGCCTTAAACAGAATTTCTCTATCAGATTCCTCCCCTCAAGGCTCAGAGAAACTTGCAGAAGAGGATACAGAAAGAGTATAAGAGCCAGAGATGGTGAAGGACACCAAGAAAACAAGGTCCTCCAAATCAATATATCTAAGCTCATATGGATTCACAGAGGCTGAGGCAGCATGCACAAGGTCTGCATGGAACTAGGTTCTCTGTGCTTCTATTATATCTTCCAGTTTAATGTTTTTATGGAATTTCTGAGTGGGTTTCTGATTTCCTGTGCCTTCTCTTGTGCTCTTTTCCTTCTATTGGTTTGTCTTGTTCAAGTCTGATGTTAGTAATAGGTTTTTTTGTACCCTGATAATAGGTTTTTCTGCCAACACAGTAAGCCAGATCAAGCCAAATTGAAAAAGTAGAAGAACAAGTTTATTTGAACAAAGCAGCTTCTGAGTGGGTTCTCCAGACCCAGAGATTGAAGCCGGAGAAGCCACCTGCCCGAACTAAAGCAGGAGATTATGTAACATGTAGGCAAGGGGTGGTGATGTGTCCACCACAAGCTGGGTTTGTGCCAAGTATGGTCCAAAGCTGGAATGCTTAGATAAGGACTTAGGTTGCTGGTGGCCACAGGGGAGAAAGTTGCAATAGTCGCAGGAATGTGGAACTGGGCTTTTTGGTGCTTTTTCTTTGTTGGAGATTCTCTGAGAGGGTAGGGTTTAGAGAGAGGCAGGAATGGGGCTTTCTGGATCATGCAGGGGTTGAGCTGGAGGTTTCAACCAAACATCTCGACCCTTTGGGGGTATATAGTTGTTATAATTTTAAAAAATGTCAGGAGCACACACAAGAGAGATGCCATTATGTTTGCATGGAGAGTTTATTGGGGAGAGGAATAGAAATGGGGGGGGGGAGAGAAAGAGGCTCAAAGACCTGCCTGCCTCTTTGGAAGAAAGAGAAGAAGGAACAGGCAGAGCTTGTCTCTTGGGGAGGGGGGTGTAACACATGCGCACAGACTGCTTAGTGACATAGCAGCCATAGGATCCTGAGCTGGCCAGGGTACTACCTGAGTGCATCCTGCTGGGTGACAGGGGCAGGCCAGCATAATGCCTGAATGCTAACATTCCTCCCTTTTGTTTATTATAAAAAGGTGAGGAGTTAGGGGTGGCAGGTAAGGGGAATGAGGACACAGAGTTCTTAAGACTGATTCCTGCTGATCTGGGAGTGTTGGAATCTTGGGAGGACCTGAGAAATCTGGGGTGCTGGTCACCTTCAGGAATATCTGGCTGTTTCACTGCTCTCCAGACTCTGTGGTGCCATCAGGTGCCTCTTGGATCTAGCAAGATGCTGGCAAAGAAGAGGATAAAGTTAAATCTAGGAAAATTTTTTTCTTATGTCCTGGCAATTGAGGGAGGGGAGTGTCAAGACCAGGGAAAGGTGGGGAGGATTAGGCTGCTAACAGTGTTTAATTGAGGGGTGCATCTGACCTGTTTGAGGTGAATCCAAGCCGACTCCCTGAAGCTTACAAGAATTCTTTGAGTTTGTGAAAAGGTAAGTTTAGACACATTAGCATTCCCCGTGTTTATAACCTATACTGAAATTTATATTTTAGAAATAGAAGTATATTCATGCCAGAAATAATTTTGGTTGTAAGCATTAACAGTCTTTCTTCTGTCTGGAAAACTGTGACAGATGTTTTTAGGACAATGAAAAGAAACTTTTAAGTCTATAGTTAGAAAACAACAAAAAAGAATTTAAAATCTTCATTGTATAATGACATAGTATGGAGTTTAGTACTCTGCCAGAGCTAGATTAATAGCTTATCAGAATTCCATCAATTATTGTTAAGACTATGAACTTTCAGAGTCTTAATATAACAGTTGCATAGTGAGGAAAAGAAATATGGAGCATTTTATTCTCTTATACCTTATACCTCAGATCATTTTCTTCTTATTGTCGTTTAAGCTTTCTTATATTCATATAAACAAACCTTAAAGCACCTTCTAATTCACCAGGAGATACAGATGGCTGACCATTGAGAGCAGTCACTGCAAAATAAGCTCCTTTAAATAAAAGAATCCTTCCTTGAGTCTGGTAGCAAGGTGAACTGTGTCTAGACTTAGTATTAGCTCTAGGAAAGTGAGGCTTGTGACCTGAATTTTACACAAAGAACTGAACTGAGAAGACAGCTAAAGCCTTGGTTGTTGCTGTTAAGCTGACAAAGCTGCCTCTAGCCTAGTCATCAAACACCGTCAGAGTTCTGAGAAGGATAAATTTTGCCTGGGTTACTAATTCAAAATGACAGAGACTTAGTTGCTGGTTTCCTAGACAGCCACTTCCCAGGATCCTCCATGATCATTGAGGGCAGAGGTCTCAGGGCAACAACAGTCTTTTCTGGAAGGCTTAGTCAGGCCAGGCCTCAGAAGATCCTGTGGATTAGGAATTTGTGGCAATACCAGCCTACCTTTGTCTAATAAACTAGAGGCAGTTGATTCCTCAGTGCCCTGTTTTGTCCACGGTCTGAAGAGGGTCTTTGCAACAGCTAAGGTGAAAGGCAGTTTTGTTCAGTGGCTGGAGTTGCCAGTTTTGAAGCAAGATTCAGGTGAAGTTTCTTCTGTACCCATCCATCTTCTTTGGAGGAAATAAGAATGCTTCCAGGAGCTGGCATGTCTCTCTATCATGAAAAGCTTTTTAATTAAACATTTTAAATGCAATATTCTGCAGATCTGAGCATTTGCAGACTGTTTGTCTATTAGGTGTGTCTGAGTAGACAAACATTGTTTCTAGTTGCTTGTTTTCAGCTTCACTTTGAAAACATGCAGGGGGTGAAGTAAGGCTTATCCCTGTAACTAATTATATCAGTACTCAGTGTGAAGACAACTAAAGGACTCAATCACTTATAAGATGATTATTGACTTGTATCTCTTAACAGTCTACTATAAGTTAACAGCTCTCGTAAGTCTAGGACTTTGCATTATATTCCTGTCTGGTTTAGCCTTAAAAATACTGATTTTGAATTGTAGTTCTTCTACTATCAAAATAAAACCTTTTAATGATAGAAAATTTGCTGAGTAAAGAAATCAAAATAGCCATTCTATGGTTATTTTTTTTGTACCAAGCTGTTAAGTCTGTCTCTTGGGAGGGTAAAGAAAAATGACAAGGGGAAGATCCCAGGGTGAATGGGAGCAGGAAAAAGGGGGCTTGTGAGTTGAGATGTAGCCCATGAGCAGGGACAGAGCACAGAAGCCAGCACTGCCCTTGAGAAGCCATGGAGGCCTTTGTCCAAATGCCCAACTCTGGATCCCCTTGGGGGACCAGGCATTCCATTTATAGAATATATATCTTATTTATCAAATATCATGTTTATTAAACATATGTTAACATTTATCTAAGTTCTCTAGAAGCTTAATGTTGAACACTTGGCAAAGATAAAAGTACTTAGGTGTAAATCCCTAGGTTAGCTTTTATTAATCTAAATATATCTTTATAACCTTAAATTTTTATCATCATATAGAATATATTTTAAAGCAGAATTGAATTACATATACAGTACATTGTAACAGATCTAGCCATATATTTTTTATCATCATACAAAAATCGATACCAATCCAAAATATTTGAGAATTGTTGTTTTCTTAGTCTAGTAGGGATACAATGAATAGAGCTCATTATGACTAAGAAGTTTACTCTTTAAACTTAGTAAAAGATGGCTGCAAACCATGTGGCTGTCTAGATCATGATGAGGTCACCAGCCAAGATGGAGGAGAGCCACATGGTGGCTGTTTAAAACATGTCTTTCTAAACAATAGTTACATGCAGACATACACACAGTTGGATCCAAGTTACATACACATGCCAAGTTAAAGCTAGCTTGCATTCATACATATAGAGTTAAATTCAAGTCACATACATGTACACATACATAGACATATATATTTTTTAAACAGGAGTTGAATAAATTAAAAGGGGAAACGAGTAGGTGCTGAGCAAGATGAAGCTGGCTTTTCCATCTCTTAATCCCACATTGAAGCAGACCTAGACAGAAAATTTAGAGAGGGAGAGCAGACAAACACAAGCAGATTTTGGAGCAAAGAAAAAAAAAAGAAAGTGGAAAAAGTGGGTACCTTTGGTGAGCCCTGCCAAGCTATGGCACTAAACAAACATGCCACACACAATGAAATTAGCATAGGAGGAAAGAAAGGAGTAAAAGGCAAGAGACGAGGCAGAGAGAATGAGCTCTGCCTGGTGGGCATCTTTAAGGGTGCACATGTCACATAGCTAGTGGCAGAAAGGGACCTGGCGACATGTAACTGCTTCAGCAGCTGGGCACCGAGAGGAGAGTGGTGCTGAGGTGAACATGGATCGGGGGACCTGAGTCAGTATCAACAAAGGATGGAGGTGTCCTCAGACTGCACCATCACCCAGAAGGGGTCAGGGGCAGTGCAGCACTCCTGAGTTGCATCAAGCCCTAGGTATGTTGAAGGGGAGGTGTAGAGGCAGAGCACCAACTGTATACTTGCTACAGACTCACCACCTATCCATAGCCAGCACAGGGAGAAAGAACAGGGTGGGGCTTGGAGTGAAGGTAAGATAAAGGTTGAAATTAGGGTGTCTCCTTCCATCTATTGGATTTCTGGCAGAAAGTTGTAAAGGTCCCATAAAATGTTGGGATATAGGGATATAGGGAAGCAGCCATGTGGATTGATATCTAAGGGATATCTAAGGGCCAGATCTCCCTGCAGAGACAGATGAGTTTATAGTGGAAGATGCAGATCCCATGAGTAAGGAAGGGGAATAAGAGCCAATGACTTTTTATCAAGTGAGGATCAAGCAAGAAAGGCACAAGCTACACCATGACTTGTCAGTCAAAGAGCAGAGGCTGAGGGACTGAACCCAAGGGATGCTTTGGTCCAAGAGATGAGAAACGCGGCCTAACTTGTGGGGAAAGACCAGAGGTGATTGTCAGCAAAATGGGTCAGTCATAGCCCTGAAGGCAGTGACTGGGTTATTCCTCACTCCCAAGGACACCAGAGGGGTGCCATATGTTCAATAGTCACTCACATGGATCCAGAGAAGCATTTACGTTTGCCAGGAGAAGGGGAACTTACCGATTCTGCTGGTTTTGTGTGGTTGGCCCAGTGATCCGTTAGTTTGAAAACCAAGACTGTCACATGTGGAGCAGGTTCCAGGGTCCTGGTGTACTTCAGATTGCCAGTAGGCAGGAGGAAGCACCAGGAGAGCCTGCTGAGGTCACAGCACCAATGTATAATTTAAAAAGTGGTGGGAGCACACATGCAAGACAGATACGACAGAGCTTTCATGGAGAGTTTATTGGGGGAGGGGAATGGAAAGGAGGAGAGAGAGAGAGGGAGGCCCAAAGGCCTGCCTGCCTGTTTGGAGGAGCGGCAGGAATGAGAAGGAGAATGGGCAGAGCTTGTCTCTTAAAAGGGGGCATAGCGCATGTACACAGACTGCATAGTGACACAGCAGCCACAGAACCCTGGACTGACCAGGGTACTGCCTGAGTGCATCCTTCCACATGACAGGAAAGGCAAGCATAAAGCCTGAATGCTAACAATGGGCACAGATTCAAATCTGACTACTTCCTGCTGGCATGGAACGATGTGGGTAGCAGGAGTTAGGAGTTGGTGGGCTTGTGCTCAACAGGAGGTATAGGTGAAAAAGAATTCAGTTACCCACCATCCTGGAGACCTCATGAATCTGTTCCTGGAGGAAGCAGAGAAGGCAAGTTGCTAGGAGAAAAAATTAGTACCATCAGTCATATGAACAGGGCTGGCCATTGGAAGAGTGAAGATTGCCAGAAGGAATGGAAGTGAGATAGTCCCTGCTTGTATTGACAAAGTTCTTCAGACAATTTGTGGAGTGACTCGATATTAAGTTCTACCAGGCCAGATTCCTTAATACAGTAGCAACACACTTTCCCCAGACACATGCAAGTGTCCATAAAGCAGCTGTGAACAGATTTACACCTTGGTGTCTAACAGAAACTATGGCTTTGGGTTTCTGGGAAACTAGAGGGTGAAGGATTCCAGTTGCTTGACAGATCACTCATCCTGGGTAGGTACCCACTTGAGCCTGGAAAGGTGGTATCAACACTGATGTCCTGGGAGCTTGACAGCTGAAGGGGTGGTGAGGATCACAGTGTAGGGTTCTTTCCATCAGGGCTCTAGAGACTTAGAAGATAACTGCTTGAGGAGTACCCAGTTCCCTGGAGAGAGTTGGGTGGAATCAGGAACAGTTGTGTCCATTGGCATGGGGACAGGGAGATAGCTGTCAGCATGTGAACAGAAAAAGGATCATAGAAGGGAGAGGTAGGGTAAGAACCTGGCCAGTGGAGGGGTCTGGACTGGAATGTGGTGGTTGAGAAGGAACAGCCTTTTGTAATGGAACTCTAAAGAGTTAAAGCCTATAGGAGAGCATAGTATGATCTGGAGGTAGGTAAGGGCAATGGGGAGGAGGGAAGGCCAAGACAACCTGAGTTCAACAGAGAGCTTGGTGAGTTGTTTGGTGAGTCCCTTAGTACTCTCAACCTTTCCTGAGGATTGTGGGTAGTAAGGTTTGTGGAGTTTCCAGGAGGTGCTGAGGGCTTCAGACACCAGCTCGATGACCCTGGATGTGAAAGCTGGGCCATTGCCCACTTGGATGGGCTGTGGCACACTGAACTGAGAGATGATGTGTTTAAGGAGTGAGTACCTGAGCCAGCACATCTGCTGTTTCCTTGAAGATGGAGAATGCATCTATCCATCCTGTAAAGGTGTCAACAATAGTTAGCAGATAGTCGAGCTTTTTATGAGTGGGCCTGTGGGTGAAGTCAGCCTGTCAGTTCTTGTCCGGTTGGTGTCCTCAGAGCTGGTGCAAGTACTGGCATATCTGGAGGGCCCCCTGCAGGTTAGCCTTGGCACAGGTCTGACAAGAGGAGTGGACCTGTACAATATGGGCTTGAAGGTGGATGGGACCAACGAGGGGCTCTAAGAAGTGGAACAAAGTCTTGGGTCCTATATGTAAGGTTTGGTAGATGTCTGAAATGATGGAGAGTGCCTGATCCTGGGAGAGCATGAGGTGGTTGTTTAAATAGAACCATCTGTCTTTTGTGTGCATGGCTCCTTTATTCAGGAGTTCATCCTTCTCCTCTGGTTAGTAACAAGGCTTATAGGAGGGTGTCAAAAACAAAGTATGTTCTGTAGATCCAGTGACACTGGAGGCTAGTCCCCAGGCTACTGAGTCAGGCCTGGCATTGCCTAAGGCCACTGGATTATTGGAAGGCTGATGTCCTCAGCAGTGAATTATGGCTACCTCTGCAGAGAGCTGGAGGGCCTCCAAGAGCTTGGCTATAAAGAGTCTGTTGGCAATGTTCCCTTGGTAGTGAAGCCCCTTTCCTTCCAAAGGACAGAATGGGTATGGACTATTAGAAACGCATATTTAGAGTCAGTGTAAATGTTATCTCATTGACCATTAGCTATTTGGAGTGCTCTAGTCAAGGCAATTAATTTGGCCTTTTGTGAAGAGGTCCCCACCAGCAAATGAATTGCTTCAACTGTTTTAGTGGAAGTGACCAACACATAAGCTGCCTGCTGGTTTCCTGATCTGTCTATAAAAGAACTTCTATCAACAAAGAAGGTGAGTTGGGGATCTGTGACAGGTTGGTCTAGGAGACCAGACTGGGGTGAGCATAAGGCCTCCACAGCCTCTAGACAGGAGTGAGAAGGAGTATCAGAGGAGGAAGAGATAGGCAGGAGGGGTGCGGAGTTTAGAGCAGGGCTAGGGCCAAGGTAATTTGGAGGTTTTCTAGAAGCAGTAAATGGAAGACCTGGACCCATGAGGGTCCAAAGATGGAAAGAGAAGAATGACTCAGAAGGTTTGAGAGGCAGTGGGTGGAGTTTACAGTGATTGGCTGGAACAGGGTGATCTTGGGAGCATCCCAAGCAAGTTCACCTGCTGCTGCTAGAGCTCTCAAACATGGCTGCTTTCCACACATGGTAGGGTCTAGCTGTTTGGACAGGAAATCAACAGCCCAATTTGAAGGCCCAACTGGTTGGGTTAGAACCCCAGGGACCACTCACACTTTTTTATCTGTGAAGAGGTGGTAGCAGTGGATGGAGTCTGGGAGAGCTGAAGGCGCATCAGGAGACCATCTTGCTATAAAGAGAAGTGGCGTTGAATGGTGGCCTAGTAGTTGAGGGGCCCTGTGGGAGTCTCTCTGGCTGCCTGGTACAGGAGAGTGGCCATGAAGGCAAAGGTCGGGATCCAGTGACAGAAGAATCCCATCAGGGTCCAAAATAAGAAAATCTAGTCTGCTGTGGTCAGGGATTGTAAGTCCCCGCAGAGCTCAGGACTTGATCAGAGGTGAAAGTCTTAGACCCTGAGCTGAATTGAATGCCCAAATACACAACAGTGGGAGAACATAGCTGAGCTTTAGAAGGGGAAGCGTGGTATCCCAGGGAGCCAAGGTAGTTTAGGAGCAAAATGGTGGCTCATTAGGACCAAGGAAGGAGGGACTACAAAGTAGGAGGTTGTCTACATACTGGAGAAGTGTGCTAGGATGGGGTCAAAGGTCCCTGGCTAAGGCTTGGCCAAAGAAATGGAGACTATCCCAAAAACCCTGAGGGAGAACAGTCCTTGTGAACTGCCTGGAGACCATGTATCAGGGTCATCCCAGGTGAAGGCAAAGAGGCAATATGAGTCAGGGTATAGAGGGACAGTAAAAAAGGTATATTTTAGATTCAGGAAAGTGAAAAGTTAGCAGGAGAAATGTTAGAGAGAAGGGTATAAGGGTTTGGTGATCCTGGGTGGGTCCTGAATTAGGCAGTAAACACTGGAGGATGTATGCATGGGGAGAATGGGAGTGATGCAAGGGGAGTCGATAGGGATTAACAGTCCTTGAGATAGATGCAGGTAATAATGGGTTTGAGGCCTTGGCAATGAGATTCAGAAATAGGAAACTGGTGTCTAGAAGGGAAGGAGAAGGGATCCTTAAGGCAAACCAGGACTGGCTGATGGTGAGTAGCAACCACTAGGAGATACCCCATACTTGGGAGTTGACTGGGGCCTGGAGGGTAGGGACAGGACAGTTTGGGGTAGGGATCTGTGAGACAATTAAGGGAAGAAAAAGATGGGAGTCAAAAGAGACTGTGTGGGGGTCAAGGAGATGGTAGCCCCAAAGTGGCAAGGATATCATGGCTAAGTAAAGGTACCAGACAAACTGGTATGACTAGAAGAATCATCCTGCGAAAGTGCAGGAAAGTGACAGTCCTCTGCTAGGCTAAGGTGCTCGAAGACTGGAAGAGTCTCAGATGTCTGTGCTGGTGGGGCTTGACCTCTGTAAGCACTGGCTGGGAAATGGGTGACTTACCCTGAGTCAAAAGTCAATCACGTGTGCTGGAGAGAAAGAAAGGGATAGGAATGGCCTCCCATGTAGCCAGAGGACCTAATCCGCCGCCGGGCAGGAAGGCTCAACTCCTCCCAGATTTCGGCGCCAAGATAACAGGTTTTCTGTATCTCCAATAATAGGCTTCTCCACCAAGGCCCTAAACCAGATAAAACCAAACTAAAAAAGTAGAAGAACAGGTTTGAACAAAACAACTCCTGGGTGGGTTCTCCAGGCCCAGAGATTAAGGCCAGAGAAGCCACCTGCCCGAACTAAAGCAAGGAGATTAAATAGCCTGTAGGCAAGGTGCCTTCACCTGTCCACCACAAGCTGAGTTTGTGCCCAAGTATGGTCAAAAGCTGGAATGCTTAGATGGGGATTTAGGCTGCTGGTGGCCACAGGGGAGGAAGTTGCAGTAGTAGCAGGAATGTGTAACTGGGCTTTTTTGGAGCCTTATCTTTATTGGAGATTCTCTGAGAGGGCAAGGTTTGGAGAGAGAGAGAGAGACAGAGAGAGAGAGAGAGACAGACAGACAGACAGAGAGACAGAGAGACAGAGGGGGGTTTTTGGTTTATCTTATTATATTTTATTTATTATATCATATTTTATTATCCTTTAGAAGTCTGTTTTCTAATGAGAGGCAGAAATGGAGTGGATCCAGATGGGAGGGGAGGTGGGAAAAAACTCTGAGTAGTAGGATGGGAAACGATAATCAAGATACATGAGAAAAAAAATCTATTTTCATTTAAAGGAAAAAATAAAATATATATCCATATATATGTTCACATACATATGTTTGTCATGTGCCTTTAGTCTCATAAATATATCATTCTATTTGCTTGTGAGTTGATGAGAAAAAAACTATAATAATTTTTCTAGGAATAATAACTCAAGAGAAAATTTACAGATAGAGATATAACTTAACAGTAGAGAACTTTCCTGTATCCTGGCCCAACACTAAAAGAACTGATCAACTTAAATTGTAGCTGAAGAAAATGACTCCATTTCTCTTTCATTTCAAAATATGTCAAAAACAAGTTGCCAGGTTAGTTAAAAAGGGAAACTATGTAGCACTCTGAAGTTAGGCATATTCTCAGACTCCCTCCAACACCCTGGTATTCTTTTGATTGTCTCCTTAATGAATGTCTCAAGCCTGTCTCCTTTTCCTTCTGAGTAGTATCCCTTTGGTACCTATCATGCGACAGATATGAAGTGTTTGGGTTTAATCTGTCAAAGTATATCTAAGTGAGAAGCATCACAAGATAGCTGGGGACCACAAAGAGCCTTCCTTGCAGGAAAGACCCTGTTAATTAAATTTTATATAAAGGCTCACCAGATATATCTTATTTTTACAAGTCAAATGTTTTAAGTATTTCCCAGAGAGACCACAACTATGGGCTTTTCTGTAAAATCAATTAGTGTTATGATTATGAGATTGCTTTCCTTTAGAAACATTTGTCATAATGATATAGTATACACCTTAACAGAGAAAGGTTTTTGCCTTCGTTTTTTGGCTTTCAGTTCTCTTTGTCTACAGCAAATCTTGGTTTGGTCTACAACTGCTGTAGGAAGTCTTACAGTTAGTGGTTACCAGCCCACTGGGGCGTGGCATTTATACTATATATGCTGATGTAGAGCTTGCGTCCAGCCTCTTTTCCAGCCGCTCTTTCTGGTTGCTGGATTCGGTTTCTGTTCTCCATCCAAGCAGAGAATTCTGATTTGTGAGTTTACCCCTAAATAAATAACCATCTGTTTCTCAATTCTGAGCTAGTGTGGGATTTCTTTTAAGCATCCTTCCACATACAACAAATACTGATTTGTGTGTGTACGCATGTGTGTGAGTGAGTGAATGCATGGGTGTGTGATTAAAACTAGAGCCTCATGTACTAGGCAAGTGCTATGCCACTGAACTGAATTCCCACCTAAAGTGTTTGAAATGGCTATTCTCTAGTGGAGAGTACAGTAGACCCCTCTCCTATGATAAATAGATTAGTTCTCTGAATGTCGTTTCTACCTTCATTGTCTTATATATAAACATGCATTTTCATGGCCTGCACCAATGATACTCTTGGTCCAGGAGCTTATTATCTACTTATCCATATTACCATAACCTGTTAGTTTTTTCCCCAAATTATTTCAGCTGGTAAAACTTGTTTAAGATTAGTCTATTTTGTGTTAAAACATGTTTTGTTTTGTTTTTCAAGACAGGTTTTCTTTTGATAGCCTTGGCTGTCCTGGAACTAGCTCTGACCTTGAACTCATAGAGATCTACCTGCCTTTGCCTACCAAATACTGGGATTAAAGGCATGTGCCACCACTGACTAGGTAAAATGTCTTTTTAAAAATTATTTTTTAACTAATTTTAGTTGAACAGTACATATTTGATCACAGAATTCTGTGTTATGAACTTAAATATTTCTTGGCATTGTGTCTACTTTATTTTAGAAATCTAAGGAATTGATTTCTTTAGTTGAAATCCGCTTCAAAAAATTTTCTAAATACTTATATGTCTTCTCTTGGACCTTTGTTGATTTTTTTTTGCTCTTTATTGATTACTTCTTTTCCATTTTATGCATGTTGACTCCACACCCATTCGATTCTCTCCAACTATGGACTACCTACCTTTCACCTCTGCCTGTTCAAATCTTCCCCATTCTTATCCTAGTTAATGAAATGTATAGCTTAAGAAGAAAAAGACTTTTTATCTTGAAAACTTACATGCCACTAAACAATACCTTGGCATGTTATACACTAAATTTTGAAATCTTGAATATTGCATAACTAAGTTATAAAGTTGAACAACTAACTTATAAATAACAGTGCATCCAAAAAAACTTTTCTTTTTTTAAGTTTTTTTTAAAATTTTTATTGTTAAAAGAAAAATTTACATTTACTCCCCTTGTTCCCGGCCCTCCTGCTCCCCCACTACCCCACTGCCCTCCCCCTGCTTCC
>JAQHUG010000121.1:4801297-4817553 GCA_028555095.1 Dicrostonyx torquatus
AAGGGGAGAGGATGTCTCCTAATCGAGCAGAGAGGCTGGGGGCTAGAGTTGATCTTACCCTGAGTTGAGCTGGTGGATCTGAAGCTGTGGCACTCACCAAGGACCCACCGCCATGAAAAGGGCGGACTTCTCTGCTCCAAAAAAAAACTTTTCTTAGTAATTGTCCTGGTTTGAGTCTTTAACAACATACATGAACTAGAATTATCTGGGACTAGGAACCTCGACTGAGAAAATGTTTTTATTAAATTGCCTATAGGCAAGTCTATGGGAGCATTTTCTTGATCAATGATTGATGTGGGAGGGCCCAGACCACTGGGAGTGGTCCCATCCCTGGACAGATGATCCTTGATATTTTAAAAAAGGAGACTGAGGAAGTCACAGAAAACAAGCCAGCATTCTTCCATAGCCTCGGCTTCAGTTCCTGCCTCCAAGATCCTGCCTTCAGTTCCTGTCTTGACTTCCCTCAGTGATGAACTGTAAGCTGTCAGATGAAATAAACCCCCTTTCTACACATATTGCTTTTGTTCAGAGTTTTATCACAGCGATAGAAAGCAAACTAAGACAGAAATTGGTGCCAGGATCATGAGGTATTGCTGTGACAGACATAGTCATGTTGTTTTGGAAAGGATTGTGGCAAGAGTTTGGAACTTTGGACTGAAAAAGTCATTAACTGTTTCAAGCATAGTGGACTATTCTGTTGGGGCTTAGAGAATACAAGTATTGAAAGCAATGCAGTCTTATCTACTTGGTAAGTAGAAAAAGACAAGCTCTCCTGAGTAAATAGGGAGCGTGGGGATCATGGGAGAGGGTAGAATGGGAACAGGGAGAAAGGGAGGGGAGCAGAGAAAAAATATATAGCTCAATAAAAACTACTTTAAAAAAAGAAAGCAATGCAAACTATGGGGACCTGGCTTGTGAAGTTTCAGAGGGAAGCAAAGACCCTATCCGGGCTGTGTGATATATTTGAAATAAAAATCTGTGGTGTCTGCTCATCTGGAGCTGAAAAATCAGATGTGATTAACAAGAGACCAGCATTACTGAAGTGAAACCTTTCCTGGCACAATTGATGCTGGCTCACTGGGGCTGAGAAATCAGCTGCTATTAAGAAGAGACTAGCATCGAGAGGAAATCTTCTGGGAGTATTTCCTCGGGGTCAGCACACAGAAACTCTATTCCAGAGAGAACCAAGGCTGCAAATAATGCTGGCGGAAAATCTTGGTAAAGTGTAAAGAGCTTCCCACGGGGTACTAATTTTGAAGGCTTAAAGGAGTCATGAAGAACATCTGAGCCTTAGCCCTGGTTGAGAGCTAGAAGAGGCTATTGGTAAAGGTGCAGTTCCAGTGGAGACTCCAGCATACTGGAGATGCCATGACTGTGGAAAAACCACCAAGAAGAGAAGTAACTGTGGAGTGGAACTGGCCAGAGCCAACAAGACAAACTGTGTGTATTGTGGATGGGAAAGTTACAGAAGTGGGACTGCTCAGGGCTTTTGGAGTTCAGAGGATTGTGAATGGGTCCCAGATGCAAAGCATTGAACTTTTTACACTGTTGAAGTTTGTTTTGATTGATTTGATTGTGACTATGCTCTGGTTTTCCCCTATTGGAGTAAGAAATTATGCAACTTCATTTTCATTTTTACAAGATTCCACAGTTAAGAGGTTTTGGACTTTATTTTACAGAGACAACTTTTTAGAATGTTTGAATTTTTTAGACTGTGGAACTTTTAAAGTTATCTCTGTTTTATTTATATTGTGATGTTAACATTAATATGAGATATTGGGGATAGATTAAAAAAGTAAGTCTTAATACAAGTGGTTGTGTTCTTGTTTATTCAAACCTCTGTATCCCTTTTACCTTTCATGGTATTATGTTTTAAGTTGCTTTGAACATTTTCCAGTATTAGTTTATACTCTGTTTTATCAATTTTAAAACATTTTATCCTAAGGTCCAAAATCTCTTTAAGAGTTACAAGTTTTCCTGGGATGAAGAAGGATGCTTAAATGACATCCCACACTAGCTCAGAACTGAGAATAACAGACAGTTGTTTATTTGGGGGTAGACTCACAAATCAGAATTCTCTGCTGGAAGGGAGAACAGAAACCAAATCCCTCAGCTGGAAAAGAGGCCGGCTGCCATGCCCCAGTGGGTGGGTAACTACTGGCTGTAGGATTTCCTACAGCACTGGAAAGGGGGCTGTAAATATGTCTTAGTGATTAAGAGCACTTGGTCTTGAAGAGGTCCCAAATTCAGATCCCAGCATCCACAAGACAGCTCACAACTGTCTGTAATTCCAGTCTCAGGGAATCTAATACCCTCTTCTGGACTCCACGGTCACCAGGCAGGCATGAGGTGCACAGACACACATTTAGCCATTCACATAAACAGAAAATAAATCTTAAAAAGAAAAAAAGAAAACACATCATAAAATAATTCTCCTGGATTGAGTCTATTACAATTTTAAATCTTTTCATAACAAAGTTATATCAGTTAAATGCATATGACTCTTAAAAATTAGTTGACATATCATTTATAAATCAATATTAATCAGTGCCATAGCATGACAAACTTGGCATCAGTTTTATTTATATTTCTGCATTTTAAAGCATGCAAATAAGTTAGAACATGTTCCTATGAAAGGAATGGGAATGGAAATTTTATATATATATATATATCCCCAATTATTTAACTACTTCCAATGTATTTGCCACAATTCAAAATGAACTATTACAAAAGATATATGTATAGTATATACATATACGATAGAATATAGCTATACGATCTGTATATGATAGGACATAGCTATACGATCAATATTCAGGAAGCTAAGACAGGAAGATTGGGAATTCATTATGTAGCTGATCTAGGATATATAATGAGTCTTGTCTCCAAAAAATCTTAGGATTTTTAAAATGTTATATAAATCGACCACATTCCTCGGTTTTGTTAACAGGTAATGGAAGTCTTCTATTTTTCAAAAGCCATTAGTCAATCAAATGAATTGTCTAAAATCTGCAATATTTTAACTTGTTCCTTTATTTACTATCTTAGCACATATTAAGATTGAGAATGGGCTTGGATATGTTTATTTGGTAAAGAAAGAAAACGACTTTAATAAAAGGAAGCATATCTTTAATCATCCATGCTTTTTAAGGCAGTTCAGATTTGAGATTGTGTTCATGTGGAAACTGGACTCTTTTTAAACTGTCATTGTGTCCACAGCTCTTGAAAAACCTTAGTTATATGGGCCACAGTTTTGAGATTGTTGTTCTATAGCATTTGGCACATAGTGTTTGCTAAGTACTCTAAAGAAATAGATAGATGTCTATACCTATTAGAACTGTCGAATGGATGTAGACTGTGAGTATTTTATGCTGACTCATCATCACCAAGGTGGGTTGAAGACCTCCAGCATATTCAGCCTAAGCTGATGAATGTATCACTTATTAAAGAAATTTAGAGCAAAGATGCTTCAAATTCTTCCTGATTTCAGTGCTTATATCTAGCATATTCCACTCTCATAATAATCTTTCATTTGAAATTCATAATTTAAACTTGCTGTTTTAAATATACTATTTTAAATTATATCAATATTTTAAGTGGATGTGCCTGAACAGAAAAAAATTTATTTACTGTGTTAGGCTGGGTTACTATAAAACTTTATCATCGGCTGGGTAGAATATCACTTCCACAGGTCTAGATGCTGGAAGTTCTAAGATCAAAGCCCCAACATATGAAATGTTTGATGAGGTCTTACTTTCTGGTTCACAGATAATTCTGAGGTGTACCTTATATGGAAGAAAAGTCCTTGCAGATGTAATTAAACAATGTCAAAATGAAGAGGTAATTATGAATTATTTTGTAGTCCCTAAATGTATGTGTGCGTATACATTCATGTGCGTGCATGTGTGTGTATGTGTGTGTGTGTGTGTGTGTGTGTGTGTATACTATAAGGAAGGAAGAATCTCTTTAGATGTCTACAGAGAGTGAAGCCCTGCTGCTACCTTTATTTTTGACTTCTGACTTTTTGAACTATGAAGAATGAATTGCCACCATGTTTACAGGAATTTGTTGCAATAACTATAAAAAAACAATTACAATTAATGATTCAAATTTCTGGTAATTTGATAACAGCATAGATCCAGTATTAAACATGTGGCTTTTTACTCAACTAGCTTGAATTTGATGTTTTTTTATCATGGAATATCAGCTAGTATCTTTGATAAAGATATTGCTTTTATGACATTTTTTATTCATTTTATAGTAATGGGCACATAGTGCAGATAAGTAGAAGTCAGAAGATAACCCCAAAAGAGTCGGTTCTCTCCCTCTGCCATGTGAGTCTTGGGGAATAAATCCAGGCCATCAGACTTGGTGAAAAGTGCTCTTACTACTAAGCCATCCCACTAGCCTGATATATCATTTTTTTTCATTTTTTTATTATTGTTCAAAGAAGAATTTACATTTACTCCCCTTGTTCCCGGCCCTCCCGCTCCCCCACTACCCCACCACCCTCCCCCTGCTTCTTCAAGATGGGGCAGGATACCTGATATATCATTTTTAAATAAAGGAGAATACTTTTCTTACCATAAGAAAAAATAGAAATAGGAAAATAATAACCCTCAAATATTATTTAATAGGCTATGATGTTTTGTCTACGGAAGAAAATTTGGTAAATAAGCAGTCCAGGCCATCATGAGTTATCTGTCAGTGATTATAAAATGAATAATTCTTCCTTAGAATGCATTCAGTTGCAAAGAGGAGGGAGTCAGTCAAGCCTGTAACTTAATTGCCTTGACTATTGTAGTTGACTAAAGAGCCATTTGATAGGATGGGTAAAGTGAATTTATATCTCAAGTGTCTGACAAGTAGTGTGTACTAAAATTTTTATTTCATATTGTATTATTATTCTTACTATATACATAGAACTTCTATGTGTCTCCTATTCTCTTTATTTTTAAAAGAAAGTGCCTGGTGGCATAACACCATTGTAGATTGGGTATGTGTACGGGTCATATATGTTGTGTGTTTAGGCAAAGGCCTCTGGATCAGATTGTTTCTGAGGTGCTGTGCTTGCCAGACTTCATCTGCATACAGATTTTAGGAGCATCTTCCTGGTCACTTTTCCAGCCTCTGCCCACTGAAAATCAGTGTGACTCAGCTCAAATTTATGTAATGATGTTACTGTACTTCTAGATAGATTTTTTTTTATTTCATTTAGTCTTTGTTGCACAAGAAATCACCCAAACACATTCATTTAAAATAACAAAAGAATATTAAATAGCTAATAGTTTCTGAAGTCACACTAATCCACTAGTAACCATTTACATTGTTAGACAGTCCTCTATAGCTAAATGAGACAAAATGTGATCATGGCCAATAGAGTACATGAAACATAGAGAAAATACATGATAAATATTTATTACTGATTTCTGTAGTTTAAAATTTAGCTAATGTCTGATTCTACTCTGTAGTGCAACAAAAGTGAATCATTAGTTTTTCATCTACATCGCAAAGCTTGATTTATATAAAAATACTTTTAGTTTATGGGCACTTGAAATATTTCTCCTCCATGATTAACACATTCAGGTCCTGTTGTCATCCTCACGTGTCAGGATTTATAGATGATGTATTTAAAAAACGGAGAAATGAATAGTACAAAAGATAATTATAATCCCTGGCCAGATATTCATATGGCACAATGATCTTGAAATGGTTTTGTGATGAGGGGAAAATATATCTGGGCCTTAGAATTCAAGTAGAGTTTGGATGGACTGAAAAGGGACATGAATGCGTGCTTTATACAAGCTGAAAGAGGTTTGGCTTAGTCATGTGCAATGATGAATATGCTTATTATTGGCTTTATCTGCATAGAAAAATAGGTTTTTAAAGAGGGGAGGTAATTGTAAATGCACTTGAAGATGGTTTCATTCTTTAAGGCTGTGCCCTTTAACCAGCTCCTATAGCAGCTGTAGTGACTGGGGATGGCTGGGAGGAGAATCAGTAGTTTCTGCCAAAGTAGCACCTCTTCTTGTCTTTGGAAAAAGAATACTAATTACTGGGGATGCTAATTGTTTCTATTTGAAAATTTTTGTAGTGGTTTTTCTGAAACACGTTAAGTGAGCACTAGGTGGGTAACTAAATCACTGCCAGTAAAGAATCTTCTTTACTACTAGTGTGGAAAGACTTAGTTGCATAAGGAAATGAGCTTGGTACCTCCTCTTCTATTATACTGTTCTTGGGAGCTGATAATTGGAACTGTTTTAAGAGAAAAGGTTATAATTACTGTTCTGGAGTTGTGACTTGTAGCTCTTTTCTATTTGAAATTTTATGTTTATTGTTTAAGTGACTTACTTGGAGGAATATCAGTTGCCAGAAACTCACTATAGACATTATGCACTTGTATTCTTGATTTATAACACAAATGGGCTTTCATGATGGCACAAACCTTTAATCCCAACACTGATCTCTGTGAGTTTGAGGACAACTTGGTCTACATAATGAGTTCTAGATCAGCGAGAACTATATAGTAAGATCCTGTCTCAGAAACATCCAACAACAATGTTTTTGTATGGTATTAGAATAGCTCTGTACATAATGAGAGTGGAAGACTGAAGTTCACTTTTAACAGCATAAAGTTAGCATCTTTTGGTTTTTAGAGACAGGGTTCTTTGTGTAACTACCCTAGCTGTACTGGACCTAGCTCTTGTAGACCAGACTGTTTCAAACTCACAGAGATTCGCCAACCTTTGCTTCCTGGGTGCTGGGATTAAAGGCATATGCCACCACTACTCAGCTAAAGTTAGCATCTTTACTCTGTCTCTTCCCTACCCCCTTGCTCACTTTCTCCTCTTTGTTTCCCTGCTTAAATATACCTTGAGATCTTGGCCTATTACCTAATAAAATTTTTGAATCCCCTGGTGATTCTACCCTCCATCTCAAGCAAAGTCGCAGTGATTGAGTTATTTGAACATCTCAAGTGAGATCATCTCTACTTTTGTTTAGGTTCTTTTTTTCTTAAAAAAAAAGACACTTTGTCTCCTCATAGTAGGTTGTCCTTTTTATGAAAAAGGAACAGGATAAAGGAAAAGGCTTAAATTCTTTTATATACCACAGTGAAAATATCATTTTATTATTCTCATTTGTTATAACTTCTACTTTTACATATCTCTCTTTCCACTCAATATTGATTACTGAGGTATGCATAGTGGACACTCAATTTCAAAATGTCCAATTTAGGGTTTCTATTTACTAAAGCCTGGGGTCACCTATTAGCTAACAGATGCTATGTGCATATGATCATTAATTCTCCATAACAAATAGCTGCCCTGTTTGAGTTTGTTTATAAAAGAATTATTTAGCTATATTCACTGCTAAAAATGTGAACAGTAACCAGTTGGGGCAAACTCTAGCTCATCTGAAAAATGAATGTCCAGATGGTTTCACTAAAAAAACTACTTCATTTTTTATTGCTAGAGATTATTTAAAGGGGTTATGCTAGTTCTCTAATGCTTGTATTCCTCACACATTACCATAAGAGGAAGTTAAAAAAATGTTGAATGAATGAATTAAATCAGAGGTCTCAGAGACTGCTAAGTCATTAGCAGTGCCTCTTCCAAAATGTTTTATACCATGATACAGTTATAGCCAAAAAATATAGAGAGTATGCTGCTATGGTTTACAAGAATGAGCAAGGTTCTTTAGCTTATATAGGGAGAAATCAAGCATGTCATCTAGAAATTCACCAGAAATCCCAGTATCTACTCCCTAACCCCCTGAATTACATGTTCATGAGGTTCGTCAGGGTAGTTGGGAAGGTTTACTGTAAGCAACCATTCCTTATTATGTTGAGATAAGTAGTGTGAGGGGAGGAGATGGGAGGCAGGGAGAAATACCAAAGATCCCAAACATAGCCCATTATTCTTGAGTATTTGTTTCTTATACACAGGATTATGTTAACTATGTAGCCTAACCTGGCTTGGATCTCACAATCCTCCTTTGTCTTCTGAGTGCTGGAATTATAGGTGTGTACCACTAGTCTTTGCTTAGTTTGGGGAGCTTAATGATTAATCATAATTTTGAAAAATTATAATTAAAATCCCTGTGAATGCAATGAATAATGTTATAAAGTTGTAGCATTAAAAGGCTCCCCAGTTACAAAGCAAAGAAAGAATATTGGGCTGGGGTATTTCTCTTGAATCACTAGGAGAGTAGTCAAATGTCCATTTTTAACTAGACACTGACTATCTACTTAATATAAGTAGCTCTATGGTAAATGCAAAGATGAGCAAGACAAACTCTGACTCATTTTTAAAAATCATGCCAAATTGGTTTCACTGAAACAAGATGAATAAGATCCCAAACCCTTACCATATACTAGTTTTATTATGTGAAGAGTAATAAAGAACAATGAAAGTTACATGTTAACTGGCCTAAGTGGTACAAAGAGGCAGGCAGCAGTAAGAACTATAATAATTTAATGAACATAATCATCATAGAGAAGTGGGGGACATGAATGTTTTTCCAGTACAATTATTTGTAATGGCAAATGAACTTAATTTATACTGATAATAGACAACACTTCACTGAGATAAGGATAATGATATCCTAAGGTAAGGAATGAGTAGGTTACTAGAGTTTTGCCACAAAATTCACAAAATAATTAAAATTGTAGGAGTATACGTCTTTAAGCTTATTTAGTTTTCCACTACTTTGGGGGCATGCCATATTCTCTTGATATAAAGATGAATGCTGATACCAAATCACATATAAGAACTCTTTTCTTTATAATTAAGTATTGCGATACAGTTTAGTAGGGGGTTGTTCTTCAGTTTAAGGCTTCAAACCCAACAGTTTAAAACACAAAAACAAATGCTGGAGTACAGTAAAATCTTTGTCCATTGTCTGATGCTCTCAAAGGGCACTCAAGTATTGTTTTTTTTTCTTTTGAGACAGGGTTTCTCTGTGGCTTTGGAGCCTGCGCTGGAACTAGCTCTTGTAGACCAGGCTGGTCTCGAACTCACAAAGATCCACCTGCCTCTGCCTCCCGAGTGCTGGGATTAAAGGCGTGCGCCACCACCTCCTGGCCTCAAGTATTGTTAATGTGGGTCAATAACATCATAGTGCCCATGTAACTAACTGGCTGAAGGGGCTTGCCAAGATATATAAGAATCTCCATTGAGAACATAGTGAAATATTAATGAGGAAATTTTATTGACAAGGCATAGCAACTCAGGCCTGCAATCCCAGCTTTGGGGGACTGAGACAGGACTGACTTGGAAGCCAATACAAGAACTTATCTAAATCAACAAGCAATGTCCAAAAACTATATTTCTGCATGTTTTTAAAATCTCATTGAAAAAGTAAGCTCAATGTAAAAATTACCACTATTATCAATTAAATTTTTTTATTGTTAAAAGAAAAATTTACATTTACTCCCCTTGTCCCAGGCCCTCCCACTACCCCACCGCAAATTTGCATTTAACTTTACACATTATTATATAGAAATTTTTCCTTTGTAAAAATGCAAGTTAAGGGGGCTGGAGAGATGGTTCAGCAGTTAAGAGCCCTGGCTGTTCTTCCAGAGGTCCCACGTTCAACTCCCAGAACCAATATGGCAGCTCACAACTCTCCGTAACTCCAGTTCCAGGGAATCTGACACCTTCATACCAATGCACATAAAATAAATTTTTTAAAAGGCCAATTAAAATGTTCTTGAATTGAAATTTGGAATTCTAATAGCCTTAGCTTTCCCTGTGTTCAAGCTGATTAAAATAACCACATAGGTTGTTCAGATCAAGTTAATATATATATATATATATATAGGCTTAACATATTCTGTGTCCACATACAACTGCATCAGTATATCAAGATTTTATGAATTCCTGGTTTGAAGATATAGCACAGTGCTCGAGCTTCCCTGGAATGTATAAGACCATGGGTTCAATCTGTATACTGTACTCCAAAAAGAAAAACATGAATTACATTTGATATTCTTAGAACTAAAGTTTATACTTAGATTCAAGGTTACTATGAACTGGAAGTACTTTCACTTTTAGGTCTGGAGCATATGATATTTTATATCTGTGGTTTGTTTAGATTATTTCTCCCAAATACAGCATCTCTCTCTTCTGTTCCTTTTTTTATCACTTACTTGGAAAATTCACATCCCCACACACATATATGTGTATATTCACTTACCTATTTATATACAGACAACTGTACTAATCCCTTTAAATAAATGTCTGTGTCTTTCCCACAAATTCAAGGATTATTTTTTCTGTTCAATATTTGCTTTATTCCTTACTCTCATAAGAACTTGAGCTAGTGGCTATATACATTCTCTAGGTGACTACTGTTTGATACTTTTACCCTTTCATTTTCAGACCTGATCATTGTTCATACTTTCCTTTATTCACAATAGTATGCTTAGCTTGTCTTGGTATCTTCCCATCC
Organism: Dicrostonyx torquatus; assembly: GCA_028555095.1. Lineage (NCBI taxonomy): Eukaryota > Metazoa > Chordata > Mammalia > Rodentia > Cricetidae > Dicrostonyx > Dicrostonyx torquatus. The sequence continues at coordinate 4,811,750 of JAQHUG010000121.1, forward strand.
ATCTTTGTAAATGAAAAATACCTTGAAAATGCATAAATAGGAGGAAGACAGGGCAAGGCAGTGAAGAGATTGCTCTTTTATAATCTATCTGTTGGGGCAGCTGAACTGTAGGATGTGACAAAAGCAAAAACAAGAAAGACTATAAGTGTATGATCTTTATTAGTTAATTAATATTGTCTTACCTCTTGGGTATCTAAGTTGAGTATCTGTTCTGTCCAAGGAAAAACAAAATTACATTTTTTATGTTTGCTCATATATAGAACTATTAGAATGTGTAAAAGAAATTGGGTGTGGAAATTTCTGTCCTGTCTAGTACTATTATCTATTATCTTTTCTAGATAATTGTGCAAGGTGGATTATTCAGCACATACAGTTATTATCTATAATGAGTGCTTTAGTTTAGATACATAGGAGAAAATATGGCCCTTAGTGTTGATTGTTAGCTGTGGACCCATAGTAAAAGTAAAGAAATTAATAAGAATGAAGATTTAAGGATATGTAATACACCTGAAGATTTTATGTTCTGTTTTGAGTGCTAGGATGATGAAAATGATTGAGTAACACTGCTTTCAGGCAGTTACTTGTTTTACATATTGTCTCACAGTTGCCTGGTAAAGAAGAAGACTGCTGTAAGGTAGGGAGGTATTACTGCTTTTTAAGTACACTATTTTTAAGAAATAATATGACAAGATGTAAATGAGTGACCTAAAATTAAAAAGCAAATTCACTTACTTTATGTCAGTATCAACCTATACTTTAACTTCCATAACTATTTTTTTAAAGAAAGACTATAGTAGATTGATCTACTAGAGTGGGATAATGCTCTTGTACCCTGTAGAGATTTGTCACTCATGTTGTCTAGCCAGTAGCCAGGCAGGAAGTATAGGCTGGGTGAACAGACTAGTAGAATTCTGGAGAAAAGTAAAGGCAGAGAGTCCGTCAACAGCCAGATAATAAGATGGAAATAAGATGAGAATGCCTCATTGAGAAAAGATGCCAAGACATGTGATTAAACATTGATAAGAATTATGGATTAATTTAAGTTATAAGAGCTAGTTAGTAATAAGCCTGAATAATAGGCCAAACAGTTTATAATTAATATAAGCCTCTATGTATTTATTTGGAACTGACTGGCTGCCAGACTGAGTGGGAAACTTCCATCTACAAATGGTATACCACACCAACATGGGGTTCTTGAATTTCCATAAGACCTGAGAAATCTTTAAAAAGGTCCTGAACACACAAAAACAAAGCCACACTGGGCTGCCTAGTTTCACAGTCTCATGCTAGCAGCAGTACAGAGATGCATCCCCCAACAGCTGCCTGCAAGATGGAGTCAGCCACCAGCCACCATGAGGTAAGTGGTGTGGTAGGTTCCCATAGTCTCTTACTGACTGCAGTACAAAGAGTCTCCTTCCAACCACTGCCTGAAGGCTTGAGAGCACAGCTGTGGGCCTAAGAGCACAGCTGCATGCTACTTAGTACTGTTTCCCAGAGTTGGGGAGGTAAGTGTGATGCTCCTGGGTACCTCCACCATGTTGGAAAGCCAAACAAGGTGGAACCAGCAGTCAAAGTGGCAGCTCTGGTCCTAGCCATGCCCACTTATAAAGATACACAGTATAAAGACATATTAAGATGAAAAATCCTCTAAACCGTTTACAGTGAGTTTAAAAATATGCATAGGCTTGGGAGAGAAGAGAAAAAGGATAAAGTCCTTAAAAAAAGAAATAGAATAATAATAAAAAAGCCACATAAAGGTGGAGTCTGGATACTGCATGTCATTGTGTTGTCTTTGGATTGTTTGACTGCTGAGGAAGGAGCAACAGCTGCTAAAAGACATTTGATCATAAATGCTGCCGGGTTAAACCAGCTTATATATTTTAAAAATATCTTAACTTCAAAATTTAAGTCAAAAGATATATTATTTTGGGAAAGAGGTTCTGCTTTTATTTCCAGACGAAATGAGAGGCTGTAGATTCTTTCTGGGTTAAGAAAATCATGTTTGATCGAGGAAGACACCCTGAAAAATCTCTGAGAGGAGCAGATGGCTCAGATGGCCCAACATCTCAGAGCACTTTCCTCTGAGTTATGCATCCAGAACATCTTCAAAGTGACTGGTTGAGGTGATCCAGCCTCACAGAAGTCAGAATTTAACCATAGTCCTAAATTTTCTCAGTGTCCTCCAAAGACTACCAGCACCCCAATCAGCAAGAAGTAGCCTAGAAAACTACACCCACATTCCCCCATAATGGGTTATGGATGGTTGTCTTTGTTTAGAGTGTTGCTTATGAGTTGTTATGGATAATGGTCAGGAAAAAAAAGCTAAACAAAGGAGATTAGATTCAGGGTTCTTGTTTTGAAAAGGAAAAAAAAAGAAAATGCTGTTCAATAGTGCTCTGTTACACTGTAAAGATTTGTTACTCTCATTGGTTTAATAAAACACTGATTGGCCAGTAGCCAGACAGGAAGTATAGTCGGGGTGACAGGCTAGGAGAATTCTCTGTGTTTATTTGGGACTGACTGGCTACAGGACCAGGGAGAACAGAAACTTCCATCTACAATTTATAATTACCATGAATGTACTAGATACCTGCAACAGTACAAGAGAATTGAAGTTTTTGAAATGTATTACTTGTAACTGTATTTCTTTTTAAAGTGTTTTTGTTTTGATTTATGTATTTTCTGTCAATTTATTTATTGTGTGTATGAGTGCTTTATCTGTAGATAGCATTATAGATGGTTGTGAGCCATCATGTGGTTGCTAGGAATTGAACACAGGACTTCCGGAAGAGCAGCCAGTGCTCTTAACCATTGAACCATCCCTCCAGCCCTTGTAACTGTATTTCTGCATCTACTCTGTCACCCACTGAAACAAAATTCCCCTGATACATTGCACTGTAGATTTTAATTATCATTTTCTTTTTCTGACCTCATTGGAGATCTATCATCCTTCTTCTCCTCTCCCTCTTCCTCTTCTCTTATCCATACTGTCTTTCATCTTGTCGTTCTAGATAAGTAGTGGTATGAATGAGAATGACTCACATAATCTCATATGTTTGAATACTGGGTCACTAGTTGGTGGAACAGTTTGGGAAAGAGTAGGAAGTGAGGTCTTGTTAAAGGAGATGTGTCACTGGGATCAAACTTTGAGGTTTCAACAGACTTATGCCATTCCCAGTGTGTTCTTTTCCTTCTGTTTGTGGTTTGAAATGTGAGCTCTCAGCTGTTCCTGCTGCCATGCCTTTGCTCTGCAATCATGTACCCTAACTCTGTGGAACCGTGAACCCAATTAAATGCTTTTTTCATAAATTTCCTTGGCTGAAGTGTTATGTCAGAGCATTAGAAGAGTAACCAATACAGAAGTTGGAACCAGAGAGTGGGCTGTTTCTGTGATAGACCTTGCCATGTGTATAGTGTTTTGTTTTGTTTAAAAAATGTGGAAGCCTTTGGACTAAAAAACTATTAAAACAGTGTAAGCAGAGCTTAATGAGCTCTCTTAGTAAGAGCTTGGAAGAGAGTAATACTGAGAGCTATGTAAATTGTGGAGGCTCAGATCGAGAGGTTTCAGAGGGAAACATATTAGCACCTGAGCTAGAGATTATTCTCGTGCTATTTTGGCAAAGAATGTGGCTGGTTTATATCCTTTTCCTAAGAACTTATCTGAAGCAAAATTTCAAAGTAATGGACTAATTTTTATGGACCAGATTTCAGGATAATCTAATATTGATTCTGCCACATGATTGTTAATAATTACTCTTATGCAGGTCTACAATGAAAATAACAAATAGGACATAAGGAAATGCAAAATGTACAGTATGAAGATAAAAAGAGCAATGTTTGTGCTGAAAGAAATAAGGAGATTAAGAAGAAGCTAGAATAGAATAAAGGAAAGGGTACCCTCAGGACAAAACCCCACTCAGCCAAGTTTCAAACTTGAATAAGGAAAAGGCCTAAGGAATTAACAAAAACTTCTATAAATATGATCCAAGCAGGCAGCTGAACTTGGAAATGTCATTCACATTTTTTTTTGCTTTAGAACCATAAAGGATATATGAATAAAGGCTTTTGGAATCTTCTGCTGTTTCCATAAACACCGGCTGATGCCAGATGTGTGTCAGGGGAGTCCTTGCACAGAAGCCCTGATAGGCCATTGTGTAAAACTGTGAAAGTGATGCCTGGATTGCAATAGAGATCCCAGGATGTCAGAGGTGCCACATCCATGAGGCATCTGCCGAGGCAAGCATAAGGACAGTGAAACCAGCCAGAGAGAGCCAGAGATATATGTACAGCAACAAAGCTAGAAAGGCAGAGATTCCCTCTAACATCACACGTGGAGTTACAGGATTTGGAGTTTGCCCTGCTGAGTTTTGGGCTTGTTTTGATCCAGTATTTCCTCACTATTTCCTGATTCCTCCTGATTGGAGTGGATATATATATATATATATATATATATATATGTGTGTGTGTGTGTGTGTGTGTGTGTGTGTGTGTTTGTGTGTGTATTCTGTGTCTTTGTATGTTGGAAATATGTTACAGTTAATACATTGACTTGGATCTCAGAAGAGATTTTGAACTTTGGATTTTTTTAAAAAATTTCAAATAGTGTTGAGACTAAAAGAATATGGAGACTTTTGAAGTTGAACTAAATGCATTATTATATAGCTATGAGGCTATGGGTTCAGAGAGTGCAATGTGGTAGTCTTGGGTATTTGGATGCTTAGATCCTATTTGGTGTCTGTTTAGGAAAATTATGAGATATGGTATTGCTAGAGGAACTATGTCACTGGTAGAGGACTTTGAGGTTTCAAAATACTTGCACCATTTTGAGCCATCTGTCTCTACTTCTTGCTTGCAGTATGATATGTGAGCTCTCAGCTATTCTTGACACTGTGATTTTGCTGTACCATTATACACTCTAACCCCATGGAAACATAAGCCTTATTAAATACTTTTTATAAGTTTCCTTTCATCATGGTGTTTCATCACAACAATAGAAAAGTAAATAATATATTATAATAAGTTTAAAAGTCTTTCCAGTTAAATATTTTCTATCTACAAACCTATCTAATTTCTCTACTCCAAAACCATCTGTGTGTGTGTGTGTGTTCAAAGAGACGAGTAACTTAAACCCTTTTCCAGCTCTTTTCATCATTGTTTTAGTAGTTCCACATTCTTAACTTTGTATTGAACACTGTAGGATGGAGCCTACTATTTTTTCGAGCATATAATTTAGAATCTATATGCACCAGCTTCATGAAACATATCTGTTTTAATCTGGCTCCTGTGTCTTTCATTCATCAAAGCATGGAGACAAAATACTTCTACTACTGTTCAAGAACAGATGCAATATACTTCTAGTCCAGATCCAGTAGTGTCTTGCCTCAGCTCTTGACAACAAATTCTGTAAGTTTTTTTTCTAATTCCAAGTTTATGATACTGGTAGCTTGGATTTGGCAGTAGTAGAAGTATTTAAACTGCATGTGTTTGTTGGGCATTTGTGTTCCTTCTTTGGAGAAGTATTACTTCAAATCGTTTGTCTATTTTCAAGGGATATATTTGAGTTTTATTATTGAGTTGTGAATATTCTTTGTATATTCTCAATATATGCCTGTTATCATATATGTAATATGCAAATCTTGCTCATAGTTTATGGGTTGTTTCCTTTTTTGGATGGGGTCCCTGGCAGTACAAATGCTTTTGATTTTGAAATCCAATGTTTTTTATTATATTGTTTATTTTCTTTTTTTATTTTTTTTATTGTTGAAAGAAAAATTTATATATACTCCCCTTGTTCCCGGCCCTCC
>JAQHUG010000121.1:4825341-4853617 GCA_028555095.1 Dicrostonyx torquatus
ATTGCTGGATCCTGAGGTAGGTTGATCCCCAGTTTCCTGAGAAACCACCACACTGATTTCCAAAGTGGTTGCACAGAAACTACATGTTAATTTGCTGTGGAGGAATGGATCTCTGTGTATATAAAGTTAAGTTTGAATAGTGCTTGAGTCTGATGTATTCATTGTGTGTAGCAAATAAATTATTGATTTTAATAGTGAGTAAAATTGATTCTGAGATGTGCTAGTTACTATTTACTGAGGACAAACACTAGAAATACTGATAAAATGGAACTCTTCTTTCTAATTACTCCCAGAATCCAATTGTGCCTTCTGTCTAATATTCACTAACTCATAGCAGCATGCTTTTTAGCAAATTATGATTTAGACAATTTGTTTGGAGAAGGAGAGAATAATTGAATCATGTAAATGTTCTCTTTGGAGCTAGATTTTTCCTTTTTTGTTTATATCGGAATATATCATATGCACCCCACACCATTACAGTTTTTTCTCCATGCTTAAAAACAAGGCTAAGGAATGCAAAGGTTATCTTGCTGCATCACCCAAGAGTGTAGCACCCTGGAGCTCTATGAGGAACTAGAGTACCCAGTTAAAATATCCCACAGAATCAAAGTAGTAGGATGGCTCTATAATTTAGCTGGTCTGCTCTTCAAGTTAGGAGGGTGTGGACTACAAGAGTCTTAACTAACAATACCTAAAGGTTCAGAGAAATGGTTAAGTAACATCACTTTGTTTAAAGGAATAGATGACTTTTGTTAATAATAAGTGAGCAATTTGAACCCTTGTTTACTTGTCTTTTCAGTCTAATCTAGGTGACAACTACTGCTAGCTGAGGAATATAGGTGCAAAAGAATACCTTAAGTTAATAGAAGATTTTTGTTTGTCTATAGATTGTGTTAGATATATGAATTGCAGTTTTAAAACTAAGCGTAAGAAAATATCAATGAGACCTTGAAATGGAGACAAACATAAGTAGAATACTTACCTGTGTGCCTCTTATGGGAAGGAAGGAGAGAGACCTATAGAAAGTGTATGGGAAGGAAGGGAAAATAAAAATGAAAATCCTGTTTGTAGATGATATTAGGAAGGTAATCAATAATAAGCCTTATCTGGGAAGACTATTAGCGCTGGACTCAGTGGATTGGAGCTTTATTGTGAATAACACAACTAAAGAACATCTTATGGTTTGTAGTAAAAGGGGCAGAACAATACAACTTTAGAATTTAAACAAACCTGACTTTGAATTTCTTTTCGTAATGTTTACTGTTAGACCTTAACTATACTGCTGCTTTTTTTTTCATGCCTCACTTTTCTCCTCTCTACAGCATGGATAATAGTAATTGTCTCATATAATCTTCAGTCTTAAATGTTATAAATATAAAGCGAGATGATGTATATAAAATTGAGGGCCTGGCTACTCAATAAATAGGAGATGTTATGAATAGTCCATGGACCTCATATTATACCCCTGTTATTCTAGTTTGATAACTGAGCTTTGGAAGAAGAAAATGACACTATTCTCTACATGCCTATTATGTCATTTTCAATGTGTAGAACATTTTGCTAATACTCATGTATTATTTTATTTGAGTTTCATGATGACCTACAGAATTCATTAGGACTATTACACAAGGGGAAACATGTCTAGGCTGAGGGGTAAATAGTTTCTTTAGTTATAAAATGACGTCAGAGCTAGGAACAGAATCCAGATCACTTAATGTTCAGTTCAGTATTATTTTCGTTGTACAGTACTCCTCAAACTGGGTTTAGATTACTTTCACTTTGGTTTGTTTCTGACAAAGTTTTGGTGAATTGTTTTGGGTGATTTTGAAAGTTAGATCTACATGCTAGGCATGGTAGTTCATGGCTGCAATACCAGTACCCAAGGGGATAAGAAAGACTGTTGCTGTGGATTCAAGGTCAACCGTGGCTAGCGAGTGAGACCCTGTCACAAAATAATGGATAAATAATTAAATAAATACACAAATAAATAAATAAAGGTATTTGAATGGAACAAGATTGTTACAGAAATAGTCACATACCAGTATTTCTTATAAGTTACGGTAGCTCTATTTAAAAAGTACCTATATCTGCATCTCTCCCTGTAATGTCCTTGAGATACAGTATTTATTAAAAATTGAATGAATAATATGTCTTTTGTTCTTGAGGCAAGCTTTCTGCAATTGTAATTTTCTTTTAAAAAGTCCTGATTAGAAAGAATTGTAACTTTTAAGCAATAGAAGACTGATTCAATTTATAACTTGCAATTGTTATCTTACTCTGTCTAGCAGAGAAAAATGTTGAAATTTCCCTCTTTTCAAAAATAGCAAATCCATATTGATATATTTTCTTCCTCTTGACAGATCCCACTTTAGTAGAATTATTTTTGTGATCATGCTGAAGAGTCAGTTCTACCAGTACCAGACTATGAGTTTTATGGGTCCCATTGTTTATTATTCAGCTATCCTATTTTTTCTTCAGTATAATTTATCAAATACTACTTTGTTTTAAATATCACACAAGATACAAGCATGACTGGCTCTAGAGTCCTATGGGTTTGAGAGTTGTTGTGTATAGTCGTTACTTTTCTTGTTGCTATGACAGAAGGCATCTTCAGGGGGAAAAGGTTCATCTTTGCTTGTAGTTTTAAGGGTAGAATTGCCATGGTGGGGAAGGTGTGACATCAGGAACTTGAAACAGATGATCACATTGTGTCTACATTCAGAAAGCAGAGAAGGATGAAGAGTAGTGCTCCCTATTTGCTTTCTTTTTCCCCTCTCCAGGACTCCAGCCAATGGAATGTTCTGAAATCTACATTCAGCGTGGGTCTTCCCACCTCAGTTACACACCTATAGAAACCCCCACAGACACGCCTCATTCATAGGTGACTTTCAAATGCTGTCAAGATGACAATCAAAATAAATTATCACTGTGTGTGTTTGGAAGGGGTGCCACAAAAAGCAGTGTCTTATACTTCACTGGAAAAATGGATTTGGCATTAGAAAATCTGGGTTTATGCTTAAGCATGCCATATGATTCAAGTGTCTTCCCTCTGTTAAGTGAGGACACGGAACACAGCCAGTTTCATCTCCACATTTGTGGAACAAAGTTCTTCTGCAATTCTTAGTTGTGTGCATCAAACTTTTAAAATGAAATTTGTGAGGTGATTGATCCTACAGTTTTTTTCACTATCCTAAATTCTTCATTGTAGAGGGTTTTTTTTCCATCTCCTTGGTTAAGTAACCCTAGGCCTTTTTTTTTTTTTTTGAAACTATTGTGAAAGAAATTTCTTTCTTGGAAAAGTCTTATTAGTATGCAGAAAGGCTACTGATATTTTGTCTTCTACTAAGGGGAGACTTTTCAGATTAGTATACAAAATAGTGGTTTTCACTATGTGCTACTGGTTTTCTTATACTGATTTTGTACCATGCCACTAAGCCTTTAAGTGGTCCTTGCACCACAGTTTTTGTCAGAGCCCACAGTTTTGGATCCGTTCCATCTTGTTTAAAGGTCAGAGAGGTCAAACCTATTCTTTCTCCTCAAAAGCCAGACAACAGGATGCTTGGCTTAGGGCATGGTTACCAGGTGTTTTGAGATGTAAAGAGGCAATTGCACATGCTTGTTCCTTGTATCATGGAGGTCATGTGCCCTCCCCTTTGATTGGGCTATATAAGGACTGTGAGTAATAAACTTCGGGCTTTTTGTTACAGTATTCACTGGAAGCCCTCCCAACTCTATCTTCTGTCTTTTGTCTACATCTTTCCTCAGTCCACACTCCCCTTCTCAGGAATGGATAGACAAGTCAGGCCACATCTGAGAGTTATATGGAACAGTAATTAGGGCCATTTAAATATAAGATCATGTCATTTACAAATAGGAGTACATTAACTTACTCCTTTCGTATTTGGATCCATTTTATATCCTATTACTGGAGCTAAGACTTTGAACATTATATCAGATAAGAACAGTGGCAATTAACACTCTAGCCTCGATTCTGATTTTAGAGTAAATGCTTTTATGTTTTCCCCACTTTGTAAAATGTTGGCTGCAGGTAATCTTTTTATGCCAAGATATCTATTCCTAGTTTCTTCAGGGATTTTGAACTTTGCCAAAGGCCTTTTCAACATCTATTAAGATAATTTTCTAATTTTGTCCTTAATATTTATGTATTATATTACATTTATTGATTTGCATATTTTGAATCAATCTTGCATCCCTGGGAGGAAACCAGCTTCTTCATGGTGTATGATCTTCTTAATATGTTCTTGAATTCAATTTGTAATAATTTTATTGAGAATTTTTGCATTTATGTTCACCAAGTAAATTGGTACATAGTTTTTCTTAAGTTATAAAGTTATCTAGAAATGAAAGATCAGAGACCACATGTGACATTCTTGATGGCAGTAATGCTGCCAAGCAGAAAAAGGTTGATAGTGTTCCTTTGCCTCCTGTTTTGTGGAGTTGGTTGGGGCATATTAGGGGTAGTTCTGTTAAAGGTTTGATAGAATTCAGCAATGAAACTGCAGTCTTGGGCTTTTCTTTTGGGGAAAACTTTAACTACTATTTGAATTTACTTGTCAGGATCTGTTTAGGCTGTTTATATATTCTCTAATTTTATTTTGCTAGGTTGTGAATGTTTAGGCATTTGCCTATTTCTTCTGTATTTTCCTGGTGTTTTGGAGTCATAAGTTTTCAAAGCTTTATCTAGCAGTCCTCTAAATCTCATCAAAAATGGTGAAACACTCCCTTCTAATTTTATTAACCTGAATCTTTTCTATTTTTATTTTCATAAGTTTGTCTCTATGGGCTTGCTTATTTGCTTACCTTTTTATGCATGGTTCTTTTACTCTCTCTTTCCGTAATTTCTGTGGTGAATTTTGCGATTTCTTTCATTTGTTATTTGTTTCTTCATGTTTGTCTAAGACCTTGAAAAGCATCATTAGGTAATTCATATGCATTCTTTCTGGTTTTCTAATGTGTGTGCCCATAGCTGTCAACTTCTCTATTAGAACTGCCTTATGGGGATATAGCTCAGTTGATAAAGTTTGAATAAGAATGGTCCCCAAAACTCATATATTTGAATGTTTGATCCCCACAAGAGCCCACACCAGAACCAATCTTGTTCTTTCTCCCTGCTACATGTGGGTCCAGATGTAAGCTCTTAGCTACTTCTCCAGCTCCATGGCTATCTGAACTAACCCTCTGAAACTTTAAGCAAGCCCCCAATTAAATGCTTTTTAAATAAGTTATCTAGAGTGTTGTTTTGTCACAGCAATAGAACAGATGTTGGTACCAGGGAATGGAATATTGCTATGACAGATCTGGACATGCTGTTGTTTGGAGAAATATGGAAGACTTTGGGACTTTAAACTATAAAAGTAGTTTAATGCTTTAAGTGGGACGTAAAAGGCCATCCTAGTAGGAGTGTGGACTACAATAGTGCTGAAAGCAATGCAGACTGTTGAGGCTCAGCTAAAGGGTTTTAGAGGAGAATATTAGAGACCATTTTTATGGTATTTTGGCAATAAATGTGTCTCTTTTCTGCTGCCATTTAGCCTCCGGCAGATTTTTGGACAAGAGTGAAAAAGAGTCTGTAGACAGGGAGTGGAACCAGCCCAAGAAAAAGAAGTGTATTGTAGTCAACAAAGCTGGAAAGAGTGGGATATTAGAAGAGCCATCTAAGTCAGGATTTGGAGTTTGCCTAGCTGAGTTTCAGTGCTGCACTGGTTTAGTATTCCCTTTCTTTCCTTTTGGAATGTATGCTCTGTGCCATTGCTTGTTGGAAGTATGTAATTTGCTTTTTTGGTGTTATAGTTAAGATATGGCCTTGAGTCTCAGAAGAGACTTTGAACCTTGAACTTTGAAACAGTCTTGAGACTGAAAGACTATAAGAACTGTTGAATTTTGGCTAAGTGCATTTTGTATTTGGCCACAAGTCTAGAAAATGAAATGAGGTGGCTTGAATAAGAAACACCCCCAAAGGCTCATATACTTGAAAGTTTGGGTCCCAGTTGGTGGATGGTTTAGGAAGAATTAGGAAGGATGGCCTTTTGGGGGGAGATATATATTAGTTAAGGTTCTCTAGAGAAGCAGAACTTACAGAATATATATATAATTTTAATAAATTAAAATATAGAGAGGGGGATTTATTTTAATTCCTTACAAGATGTGGTCCAGCTAGTCCAACAATGGTTGTTTACCAACAAAAGGTCCATGAATCAGTCCACAAAGCTGGATGTTTTAACTAGTCTTCAGTATATGGCTGAATCCAGAAAAGGTAGGTTCTAGTGCCATTAAAGTAATAGACTTGCCAGGGAGAGCAACAGCAGACAGGCAAGTGATTACGCTTTCTTCTTCCATGTCGTTTGTATAGGTTACTATACAAAAGAAGGTATAGTCTAGATTAAAGGTGGAATCTTTGAACCTCAAAAGATCTTGATTAAAAGTGTATCTTCCCACTCAGAAGATCCAGATTAAAAGTGGAGTTTCCTATTTCAAATGATTAAATTAAGAAAAAAGTCCCTCACATGTGTACTCAGCCATTTGGATTTTAGTTAATCACAGATGTAGTCAAGTCGAAAACCAAGAATGGCTATCACAAGATGTGTCACTGGGGCTGGGCTTTAAGGTTTCAAAAGCCAATGGCAGGCTCTGTTTTGTTTGCTTTCTGCCTGAAAATTAGGATGTAAACTCGTAGCTACTGCTTCAGCACGATGTCTACATACCACCAAATTTCTCCACCATGGTTATCATGGAATAATTAACTAAATAAGTAAGCAAACCCCTAATTAAACACTTTTTTATAAGTTGCCTTGATCATGGTATTTTGTCACAGCAATTGAACAGTAACTAAGACACTGAGTGTGTACAGAGTTCTGAGTTCAGTGCCTAGTACCACATTAACTAAACGTAGTGGTTGTATGACTGTAATCTTGGGAGATGGAAACAGAAGGATCTGAACTTCATGGTGATCCTAAACTACACAACTAGTTTAAGACTAGTCCGGAATACATAAGACCCTGCCTTAAATAAAAAACTGCCTGGACTGTATCCCAAAAGTTCTGGTAGGTTTTGCTTTCATTTTTCACTTGATTCTAAGATTTTTTTTCAATTTCCTCCCTTTTTCCCCAGTAATTCAAGTCTCCAAATGTTTATTACTTTGTGTAGTTTCTCTTACTATTGATTTCCAGTTTTTTCCACTATAAGTTATGGTAATAAGAAAAAAATTGATTCTTTTTTTCATTTGTCAAGACTTGCTTTTGTAATCTAGAATATGGTCTATTTTAGAGAATATTCTGTGGCTACTGAGGAGAATGTATACTATTTTAATGCTGAATGGAATATTTTGCAGATATCTGTTAAGTGCATTTGATCCATGTGTAACTCAATTCTGACATATCTTTCTTGATTTTTAGTTTGAATGACCTATCTAAGGATGAAGCTGAGAAACTGATATTACTCACTCACCATCATTGTAGCATTTGTTTTATGAAATCAGGGAACCCCAACATTCACTGTATATAAATTCACAGTTGTTATATCTTCTGATGAAGTGTTTCCTTTGTTAATATATAATAATAATAATAATAGTTTGACATCTACTTTATCAGATATTGGATAGTTCTGCCAGCTGATTTTTGCTTTCATTCACTTGATAAGTTGACTTCTATCCTGTGATTCTCAGTCTTTGGCTATCTACACAGCGAGGTGTGTTTCTATAGGATAACGTATTGTTGAATTTTATATTTAACCCAGTCTTCTTATTGACGAGTTTCTATATCTTTTTTTTGATGGGTTGAGCCATTATGTTTGTTAATTCCTGTAATCTTATTTGTTGTTCCTCTGGTTTATTGGATTATTGTTGATTTTTTCCTCTGTTAATATTTGGGATTTTTTTGGTTTAGTGTGTTAGACAAGATGAATTCTTTTCCTAGAGCTCCTTTGTGCTGGTATTTATGAAGTTTTTTTTCCTATGCTCTTGTGTGTGTGTGTGTGTGTGTGTGTGACTTTCTCATCTGCTGTGTATTCCTTTAACTATCTCTTGCTATGTCTTAGTTTATGCTTATCATGAAAAGTCCTTATTTCTCTGCCAATTTTAAAAGATACTTTTGGTGAATATAACAACCTTGGTTAGAAATTATTTCTTTCAGGGCTTAAAATATTTTGTTTCATGATTTCCTGTCTTTAAAGTATGCTAATGAGAGATGTGATACTATTCTTGTGTGTTTACTTTCGTAGGCTAGTTGGCATGTTTCTTTTATAGCTTCTAGTATTGTTTCTTTGCTCTGTATTTTTTTGCTATTGTGAGTTTTGTGCATTTTAGAGTGAATTTTAGTTATTTTCACTCCCATTACCTTCTCTTACATACCTTTCCTCTTCCACTATAACCGTTCTTCTTCCAAAGAAGTCACTTTCTGCTTTCGCGACCTTTTTGTGTGTGACTTACTGAATTAGTTAGGGTTTCTTGTATGTGCATGGATAGGTGATACTCGATCATGGCTGCTTTTCTGTGGGAATGCCACTGAAAAAAATGACACCCTCTTCATTAACTGCCAGTAGTCTCTCAGGAAGGTTCAATCAGCTTTCAAGATGATGCAGGAGGAGTAGCAAATGGAAAGAATTCTGAAGAAGGCATACAAAACCAACAGAGTAGAGAGTAAAGGAATGGAGGCCTTCAAAGTACACCTGGACACATTCACAAAGCACTATGATATCTATAAAATCAGCTGGACCAAGTTGCTGTTCCTCTGGGGTGGTAGTAAGGGAAGCAGGAGGCCAAGCTGAATGTGTTGCTCCCCTGTTTTCTAGAAAATTCTGCACTTGTCTGGTGCATCTTTTATGACCACATTTCTGAAACTCCCTCCTGGAACTTGATTGAAGTCAGGCTGTCCTTTCACTAGGTCTTGGTTTCTGGGTGGTACCCTTTTCCATTTGAGATGAAAAGCTTTTGATTTAATAAGATGTTGAAGTTATTTCAGGATGAAGACCTCGCCCATTACATCTCACACTTGGAGGCCTCCATCTGTCTTTATTTGCTGCAAATGACAGACTCCGGTATAGGAAACTCCTGCCAGAGTATCCCCCACCAGCCACCACAGGAAGCTGGACCTATTGTGATTCCAGCTACTTAGCCATAAGATCACACATCCTACATCATGGAACAGCCAGCAGCATGAGGAAAGAATGGAACACAGGTCTCCTCTCTTTCTGAGCAAATGGCACATAGCCTGTCTCTTAGTCTTCCTGGTAGCTGTCACAGTAGACATTGCTAAATTGATCTCAGTTCTTCTCCGTGATGGCACTGAGAGGCTCACTACCTTAAACACGGCATATGGCACATGTCACAGAGCCTGTTTTGCATTCCAGGCCTGAGGACACTCTCATGCCAGACACAGCTAGAGAGTAGTGCCAGCACAGACATGGGCACAGTGAGATGGGAGGGCCATGTGCAGATGCTGCTGCTGAGCTGCAGTGTCTAGAGGTCTAGAGGAACCCTGTGAGAATTACTGCTTTAGCTGTCGGGAGAAGCAGTCTCTGTTGTCATGGATACTGTGCGAACTACATAGGAAGCAGTAGAGCTGACATGCAAAATAGAGAGTAAAGCAAGTGCCAGTCATTAAGTAGACTCTGAGTGCCATCTTTACAGACTGTCCATTACAGGAATGCTTTTTTTCTTCTACCAACTTGAAGAATTTGCACACTGCAAGACTACTTAATTTGAGAAAAAGAGGCTTTTCCGTTTTCAAAACATATATTCTCTCTCTCTCTCTCTCTCTCTCACACACACGTGTGTGTGTGTGTGTGTGAGTGTGTGTGTGTGTGTGTGTGCGCGCGTGCGCAGAGGACAACTTGAAGAAGTTGGCTCTTTCCTTCCACCGTGTGAGTTTTTGGGACTGAACTCAAATTGGGGCTGGATAAAATCACCTTTACCAACTGAACTATTTCATGGTCCTAATGACACATTTATTTATTCCACCTATGGCCACACCTGAGGGAGCTGGCATGTGGGTTGTCTATGCCTTGTCACAAGTATTTAGGACCATGGTGTTTTGGACTGAGGATTTCTTCCAGATTCAGGGAATGTCTGCATTTTGTAATATGTAGTGAGATATCCTGGTGAGAGATCCCAGCGTGCACACACATCTCATTT
Organism: Dicrostonyx torquatus; assembly: GCA_028555095.1. Classification (NCBI taxonomy): domain Eukaryota; kingdom Metazoa; phylum Chordata; class Mammalia; order Rodentia; family Cricetidae; genus Dicrostonyx; species Dicrostonyx torquatus. The sequence goes on from JAQHUG010000121.1 coordinate 4,835,489, forward strand.
CTATGTCTATATACACACCTATACTCACAGCCTGAAGGTCATTTTATATTATTTTTCTTTGTTTTTGACTTAATATATGAAATATACAACCTTTAAAAATGTTCACGAGACAGTTTTATGGTGTGAAATTTTAGATAATTTTTTTAGAGAAGATATCACTATATAGCCCTGACTAGCCTGAAATACTCAAGTTAGACCAGCTTGACCTCAAACTCACAGAGATCCATGAGTTTCTGCCTCTCAGGTGCTTAGATTAAAGCTATGCACCATTCTGTGAATGGTTTAGTTTTTGATTAGTGATGCTCAATTTGTACCTCTGTCAGTATCAGCACTTCCTTTTGTTGACCTTTAGCTTGTGGCAATGTACCTGACATTGCCTCCTCAGTGCTGGAAATACAAGTATACCCTACAACACGCAGCACTGTGTGTATATGTTTGTGTGTGTGTGTATGTGTCTGTCTGTCTGTGCACATGGATGTGTATGATAGTAGATGTGCCCAAGGAGGCTAGAGACAGATGAGGCTGGCTCCCTCATTGCTCTACAGCTTATTTTTGAGATGTTCTATGTTCTCTGGCTTGAATTAGAAGTGTCCCCCACAGGCTTATGTATTTAAACACTTGGGCTCGGTTGATGGCACTGTTTGGGGACTTTATGCAACCTTTAGGAATGAGAGCTGTCTTGAGTAAGCCCATCAATGGGGATGGGCTTTGGTGAGATTTTAGCCTAACCCCATGCTTCCTACATGTGGGTGAAGATATGAGCTCTCAGCTTCTTGTCATCACATCTATTGACTAATACCATACTCCACACTACCATCATTATGGACTCTCCCTTTGGAATTGTAATCCAAAGTAAACTCTTGCGTAAATTTAAAAAATAAAGAAAAAGAAAAGTATGATACACAAGTGGTCAATAAACCAACAAAAACAAAACGTGTTAGAGCAGTCTGAGTCTTCAGAAAATAGAGGCACTCAATTACATGTGCAAGGATGGGGAGCAGTTAAACTTGTGGAGTCTTATCCCTTCTGTGACTGATGCACAGCAAAAGAAACTATCAACAGGGTGAATAGGAAGCCTACAGATTGGGAGAAAATCATTGCCAGAGATACTTCAGGCAAAGGGTGAATATCCAGAATATATAATTATAAAAATTAAAGATCCCTTCAAAGCACAAAACTGGCATACATAAATGGGCCAAGGAATTGAACAAACAGTTCTCGAAAGAAGAAATACAAATAGCCAATAAATATTCAAAAAAGTGCTTCTCTTTTCTAGTCATTAGAGAAACACAAATTAAAACTACAGTGAAACTCTATCTTTCTCACCATCAAAAAACAAATGGTGACAAAGAAGCCAGGTGGTGGTGGCATATACCTTTTGTCCCAGACTGGCAGGTGGATCTCTGAGTTTAAGGTCAGCCTGGTCTACAGAGTGAGTGTCAGGACAGCGAGCCAGAGCTACACAGAGAAACCCGATTATCAGAAAAAGAAACAAACAAAACCAATCAACCAACAAACAACAAAACAAATGTTGGTAAAAATGTAAACTGGTACAGCCACTATGGAAATCATTCAGGGGAGGCTCCTCAAAGAATTAAAACTAAGACAACAATATAATCAATAGTACCACTTCAGGGCATCTACCCAAAAAACTTTTTAATCTTACTACAGAGGTACTTTTATATCTATGTTTATTACTGCTCTTTTCATAATAACAATGAAATTGAATTAGCCTAGATATCCATTGATACGTTAATGGATAATAAAAATGCAGTACATAAGTATCATGGATTTTATTAATAGAGAACATTGAATGGAACTGGAAAGCATTATATTAAGCATGGTAATCCAGGCTCAGAAAGACAAATATTGTCCAGATCCTAGATTCTAGTAGTTAAATATATGTATCTAGGTAGGAATGAATATAGATAGACGTCAAGAAACTAAAAGGTGACCCATGAGAAGGGATATGTCCTGGGTTGTTAGGGGTCTATTCAGAAATGTATTGCCAATACCTATATCCTGAAGTATTTTCCCTATGTTTTTTTTTGAAGTTTCAGCATCTCTATATTAGTTTCAGTGTTTCTCATTTTAAATTAACATCTTTGCTCCAGTTTGAAATGATTTTCATGCCTAAAAAAGAGATATGAATCTAATTTTATTTTTCTGTAGGTACATATGGCATTTTGTCAACACCCTATATTGAAAAGGCTTTCATTTTTCCAGTATCTGTATTTGATACCTTTGTCAAAATTTAGGTGTCAATGCCTGTTTAGGTTTATCACTGGGTCTTCATAATGTTTCATTGGTCTCTGTATCTGTTTTTATACCAGCACGATGATGATTTTGTCACCATGGTTTTGTAGTGTAATTTGAGGTAAGGCAATATGATACCCTCAATTGTGTTATTTCTGCTTAAAATTGCTTTCTCAATCTGTGGCCTTTGTGTTTCCATACAAATTTTAGAATTATTTTTCTAAATCTTTGAAAAATAGAATTTTGATGCGGTTTGGGTTGAATTTGTATATTGCTTTTGGTAGTATAGCCATCTTTATAATATTTGAACTTCCCATTATATAATATCTTATTCAATTTCTTTTTTTCAGTGTCTGAACAATTTTCTTCAGTGCTAGCCTGGTTGTTATGAACTGCCTAAATTTATGTTGGCTTGAAATAGTCTTACTTTCCCACCTATTTTTTTAAGATTATAATATAATACAACATTTCTCCCTTCCCTTTCTTTTTTCCAATGCCCCCATATAGCCCTGCCTTCTCTCCTTTAAATTCATGGACTCTTTTTCCACTCATTTTATTGTATGCATATATATACTAAATACATATGATACATACCATATATGTCCTAAATATATATGATATATATCATATACATACGATATTATACATATATTTCCTAAATACAACCTTTCAGACCATTTAATATTACTTGCATCTTGATAGATAATTTTACTGGTTTTAGTAATCTTTGTTTTTAATTATTTGCCTTCAAACTTGAAATCTATCTTTCTATGTTTTCCTGGCTTTTAGGGATGTTAACAACAGACTTGATACTTTCGTGTTTCTGCTTCTAAATATTAGTAGGCATTTTTCCGTGAGAGTGTTTGGTATTGTTTCCTTGTTTTGCATTTTTAGCTACCTTTTACTATATGTGCTGGTTTGAATAAGAATGGCCCCCACAGGATTATATATTTGAATGCTCAGTTATTAGGGAGAGGCACTATCTGAGGATTAGAGGAATTAGGAGGTGTTGCCTTGTTGGAGGAAGTCGGTCACTGGGAGTGGACTTTGAGATTTCAAAAGCCCATGCTGGGCCCAGTGTGTGTGTCTCTCTCTCTCTACTGCTCCAGAGCTCCTTCTCCAGCACCATGTCTGCCTGCATGCCGCCATGCCCCCCCCACCATGATGATAATGGACTAAACCTCTGAAACTGTAAGCAAGCACCCAATTAAATGCCTTTCTTTTTTATAATAGTTGCCATGGTCATGGTGTCTTTTCACAGCAATAGAACAGTGAATAAGACACTATATGTTGTAGACAGTTTCTTCTCTTATCATGTCTGTTTGGATTTCTAAAATGCTCCCTGTATTAGGATTTATATTTCTGTTTTTGGGAAATTCTCGGCTATAATTTCACTGAATAGATTGTCTAAGCTATTTGACTTTGTCTCAGATCTTTCTTTCTATCTGTAAATTCTTAGGCTTGGTCCCTTGAATACAGCCCAGACTTCCTAAAAGTTTCAGTCATGATTATTGACTTCTTTTATTTTTGTAAGTCTCTGTGTGTTATTGTCTCAACCTTGTTCTCTAGCCTTGATATTCATTTTTCTGCTGTGTCTTATCTGTTAATGATACATTATGTTGTGTTAATAATTTTATAAATTGATTCTTCCATTTCCAAAATTTCTGTTTATTTTTCAGTGTCTCTATTTCCTTGTTGAATTTTTTCCATTTCAATTTTCATTAATTTTTATTCCATCAATGTGTGTATGTGTGTGTATGCACTGCATGTGCGTGTTTAGGGGGATCATCTATGAAACACATTGTACATATGGAAGTCAGAGGAAAACTTGCAGGAATTGGTTCTGTTGTTTTAAAATATCTCTGTGCTAGAAGTTGATCTCCGGTCATCAGGCTTGGTGGTAAGGCAAGCACCCTTACCTACTGAGTCATCTCACCATTTCTTTTAAGCCAGCTAGCTAAGAAACCTAAAGCTCACCGAATTCCAGATGGTGGAAGGAGAAACTCAATTCTTTCAAGTTGTCCTTTCACCTCCACACACGTAGAAAGCTTCAGAAGTTAAAAAAAAAAAACTTTTAAAACAACATACAGACATTAACAGCAAATGGAACTAGATTATATATGCTCAGTCACTTAAAATTACAGATGCTCAGTCACTTTGATGTCATGCAATGTATTTTGATCATATTCACCCTATACCCCACTCCTCTCCCAACTCCTAGATCAATCCCCTACCTCCCCTCTCTTTTTAAAACTTTTTCTTTAATTATTAACTATTATAAGTAGATACATATAAATATATAAATACAACTTGTTCATTCAGTGTTGCTGATATGTATGTGTTTTATTTAATTTTATTAATTATTTAATTAAAATATAATTACATTTGCCACCTCTGTCTTTTCCCTCTTGCTCTCTACCACTCCCTTGTAGCCCCTCAAAAATTCACAGGGCTTCTTCTGTATATTCGTGTGCTTTTAATGAAGCTCTTCCTTAATCTCTCACTTTGGAATATTCTCTTTTATTCTTTTTGTGACTCTACTCCACAGCTCTCACTGCAGCAGTCTCTAGTCTGCCATCTTACCTGAAAGTCAATATTTTCTTATTCTGATTGTTCTTTCCTCCACATAACACTTATACAGCTTTTAGTCTACCATCTTACCTAGAAATTCTTTTTTGGTGTTTTGAGATTTGAATATTGTTACTCTGTAGCTGAGGCTAAAATTGTCCTTAAGCTGATAATCGTTCTCTCTAAGCTTTGGAAGTCCTGGGATCATAGACATGTATCACAGATCTCTAGCCCATTCCTTCTATAGAATGCGGTATTTTGGATGAGTATTTGTGTTGGTTCTTTCTTTTTCTTTTTCTTTTTTTTTTACAGGACTGATAGTATTCAGCAGAGCATCCATCTGGTTCTGGGCTTCTGTTTTCTCAGTGCTCATACGTATTACTTATATAGATCTGTTTAAGTTGTTTATATCCTCTTGGTGTAATTTTGGAAAGCCATATGTTTCTAGAAATTTATCCTTTTCTTTCAGATGTTCCAATATATTGGAATACAAGTTTCCCTGGTACTCTATAACAGTCCCTTGGACTTCATTGGTATCTTTTTTAATATTCTCCTTTTCATTGCTAATTTGGAGTTCTTCCTCCCTCCCTTCCTTTTTCCTTCCCTCCCCATTTTTCTCCTTCCTTCCATCCCTTTGACCGTTGTTTAGCTAGTTAAAAGTTTATAGCTCTCAAGCTGGTCAGAGGTGGCGCACACTTTTAATCCCAGCATTTGGGAGGCAGAGGCAGGCGGGTGTCTGTGAATTCCGGGCCCGCCTGGTCTACACAGCTAGTTTCAGGACAGCTAGAGCTGTTACACAGAGAAACCCTGTCTTGAAAAGGCAAAATAAAAAAATAGTTTTTAACATTTTGACTTTAAAAGGAAAACTAACTCTTTACTGCATTGATTTTGTTATTTGTTTGCTCTCCATTTCCGCAATGATCTTTATTTCTTGCTTCCTACTGAGTTTGGTTTACCTTATTCTTGTTTTTCTGACCCTGAGTTGTGTCATTAAATTGTTTATGAATTCTCTCTGAATTTTTTGAGTAGGCATTCATACTTACAAATTTCCCTATTGGAACTGTTTTTGCTGTATTCCAGATGTTCTGGTAAATTATAGTTTCATTTTAATTTGAATCTATAAATTTCAAAATTTTCTTCCTTATTTTTTCAAAAATCAATATTCTAAAAGTGAAAATGGGCAAAGGAGAAAAGTGAAAAGTGATGGTCATTAATGAAGAGTGAGAAAAGAAATTTGCTATTCAAGGATGAAGGGAGATAAGTAGTCAAAATGAATATATGTCTATGTGTACATATGGGTATTACAGGCTAAAACCACCAGCACTGTAAAGGTAGAGCCAAGAGAATTACCAGTTTGAGGACCAGTGTAGCCTACAGAGTCATTTCTAATCCGACTTGAGCCACCTAATTAAGACTTTGTCTCCAAAAACAGTTTTAGAAATTAAAATGTTATTTCCCCTTAGTAGTTATGTGAACAATAGTGAATGTTCATTGCCTCTATAAATTGACACACCTACGTCCTCTTTCTTGGAGAAAGCAAACACTGGGAATAGTCACCTTTCCTTTCCTTTTTTGTGTTGTCAACCAATCTGACAATGTGAGTGTTTTTGGTCTGCTTATGTTGGAACATCTTTGTCTTCTTGATTGCTAGCACAAAGTAGGAGGAATCAGAGCTCCCTCAGTCAGAGTTTACTCCAAATATGCTAGCTAAACATACTTTCCCCGCCCTCATCCAGGGCCGGCTTGACCCTGAGATCCACTGTATCTGGATCATTGGCTTTCCAGTGAAGCCCATATAAGGGATGGGACAACAAAGTATAGAAGGTAGAGCAGTACAGCAAATCCCATGCTTTCCCTACTCACAACTGTAGTTTTCTGAGACCCAGTCTGCATGCTATCCTATGTGCTTTCTCAACCACTTAGTGTTTTCATCTGTCTACTGAGCTGCCTATCTGAAAGAGAAAGGGAGCTCTACTCCATTCCATATCTCCCACCTGAAAGTACTGCATATATTTTTTTTCAGTGAGCTTTCTTTAGCAACATTCTGCTGGCTATACTACATCATAAGGTACATGCTGAAAGGTATAGAGTGGAAAAATCCATTACAAGTGCCATGGGGGAAGGAAACCGTAGGGACATATTTCTCAAAGTAAGCAGCTTGGACATGGTTTTTTAGAGAAGGCTTTTACATTGTGAAATGTAGAGCACTTCCTAAGTGCCAGCATGCTATGAGGCTCCCAGTAACTCTGTCTTGTCTCTGCAAGTTTTGTCCCCTACATCTTTCTCCTTTTTGATAGTACTTCTGCCATGCTGCCAAGCCACTACAGGCTCAGTGCTGATGCACTCTTTGCACCTTCCGTTCCAATAGCCAGAGGCTCTGCATTTCCCCAAGCCTGTGTCTGTCTAATAATGAACTTCAGCACATTCTCTCGCTCACTTTCTGAAGAAGCTATTTTATAACTGTTCAGATTTCTAGCAGGGGAAAGCTTAAATTTTCTGCTGACATCTAATACACAATTTTGAGATACACATATATATCCAATTATCATATAAACATCAGTAATACACAATAAATTGATTAACAATAACACATGTATCTTTATTTTTTTAATTAATTTTTCCCAGCCTGATCACAGTTTTCTCTCCCTCCTCTCCTCCCAGTCCCTCTCCCCAACCTCACTCCTCCCAATCTACTCCTCCTCTTTTCTCATTAGAAAAGGACAAGCCTCGAATGCATATGCCCCAGCCATGGCATATCAAGTTGCAGTAAGACTGGGCAACTCCTCTCCCATTAACACTGGACAAGGCAACTCTGTAGGAGGAAAGGGTCCCAAAAGCAGCCAACAGAGTCAGAGACAGGCCATGCTTCCATTGTTAGGAGACTCACAAGAAGACCAAGCTACACAACTGTAACATATGAGCAGAGGGCCTAGGTCAGTTCCATGAAAGCTCTTCGGTTGGTGGTTCAGTCTCTGTGAGCCCTTATGAGCATTGCTTAGTTGATTCTTGTGGTGACTTTGGCCCCTCTGGCTCCCATAATCCTTCCTCCCCTTCTTCCACGGGATTCCCTGAGCTTGGGCTAATGTTTGGCTATGAGTGTCTACATCTGTTTCTATTAGTTTCTGGGTAAAACCTCTCTGATGACAGTTGAGCTAGGCAATATAAGAATAGCAGAATATAATTAGGAATCATTTCAATAACTTTTGCCAGCCATGTTTTGTTCTATTCTAGGTGTCTGGGCTGTCCAGCCTCAGGGTCCTGGCCCTCCAGGCAGTGTCAGTGGTGGGCTCCTTCTCATGGTATGGGTCTCTAGCTGAACCAGTCATTGGCTGGACACTCCTGTAATTACTGCATCATCTTTATCCCAGCATATCTTGTAGGCAAGGCAAATTGTAGATCAAAGGTTATGTGTCTGGATTGGAGTCCCGATTCCTACACTGAAATGTTTCCTCATTACCAGATTTGGCTGGTTCAGGCTCTATATCTCCCAATGCTAGGAGTCTTAGCTAAGGTCAACCGTCATAGATTCCTTGGAGTTTCCATTGCACTAGGTCTCTAGCTCATCCCAGAGATGCCCCTGATTCCAGTTGTCTTTTCCAGTACTCTCTCCCTCCACCCTTCTCCACCTGATCCCTCCTGTTCCCATGCCCACCTCCATCCATATCCCTCCTTCTTACACCTGTGATGTCTATTCTATTTCACCTTCACAGTGAGATTCATGTGCTCCCACCTTGAGACTTCCTTGTTACTTATCTTCTTTGGCTCTGTGGATTACAGCATGTTTATCCTTTACTTTATAGCTAATATCCATCTATATACATTCCATGTTTGTTCTTCTGGGTCTGGATTACCTCACTCAGGATGATCTTTTCTAGTTCCATCCATTTACCAGCAAATTTCATGATGTCATTGTTTTTAAAAGATGAGTAATACTCCATTGTGTAAATGTACTGCATTTTCTTTATCCATTCTTCAGCTGGTGGACATCAAGGTTGTTTTCAGTTTCTGGATATTACAAATAAAGCTTCTATGACATAGTGGAGCAAGTGTCCTTGTGGTATGAGTGTTCATCCTTTGGGTATATGCCCAGGAATAGGATAACTGGGTCTTGAGTAAATCAATTCCCAATTTTCTGAGAAACCACCATATTGATTTCCAAAGCGGGTGTACAAATTTGCACTCCCACCAGCACTGAAGGAGTATTCCCCTGACTCAATCCTCTCCAACATAGGCTGTCATCAGTGTCTTTGATCTTAGCCATTTTGACAGGTGTAAGATGGAATCTCAGAGTCGTTTTGATTTGCACTTCCCTGATGGCTAAGGATGTAAAATTTTTTTGTGTGCTTCATGGACATTTGAGATTCCTCTGTTGACAGCACTCCTTTCCCTGGGCTCCATGTTCTGGCCCACAACTCTGGCTGCTTTACCGGAGGTCAGGCTGATCCTAGGGATCTCAGGAAAAACCTTTTATTTTAAAGAAGCTTTAAACAACCCAAATGTTCATTGTTGTATGATGGATAAATAAAATTTAGTGTGTATGTATAATGGGCTAGTATGCAGCTTCAAAAAGGAGATTCAGTCACATACCACAACATGGATGAACCTTGAGGATAGTGGGATGAGTGAAATAACAAGGCAATGATAGGGTAAATGCCTCATGATGTGGAGGAATATAATAGGAGTAAATGACAATGTTCTTGATACATATGTACGGAAAGATAGTTTCTTCATAAAGCTGTATTCACTATATGACCTAATAATAATGCTGTTATACTTATCCAAATGATTTTTTAAAACCTAAATCTGTAATAATTTGTGTCTTTTTCAGTCCATCAAAATGTTCTTCAGTGGGTCAATGAGTAAACAAATAATGTGTTGGATACACACAATGCAATAGTCAACCCTTAAAAAGAAATTGGCTATCAAGCCAAAAAGGCATAGAAAAGCTTAAATACATATTTCTGCATTTAATAAATTAGTCTTAAAAGTCTGTATATGATATATTTTCAACTCATGCAATATTCTTGAAAACCAAAACTATGATGTCCATAAAATTGATCAGTAATTGCCGGGTTGGACAGGGGAAGAAAGAAATAATGCGTAGTGAATTTGGGGACAGTGAATTTTGATCCTGTAATAGTGGATCCCTGCCATACATTTGTCAAAGCTTTTAGATTAAATGAACATTAAGCTGTAGAACTTACGAGTATACATACTTCAGAGGAAGGCCTTACGAACTGGACTTAGATTGTTGTTTTTAAAAAATGTTTTATGAATTTACTGGGGAAAAGCTGGTAGCTCCGGAAGGTGTCAGGAACGAGTGGGAACTAACACAATCAAAATACATTGTATGAATAGATGAAATTCTAAAAAAATTGAACATATTGTTTTAACAAATAAAAACCCTGGCATGGTTGTGCATGCCTTTAACCTCAGCACTTGGAAGGAAGACACAGGCAGATCCATGTGAGTTCCAGGCCAGTCTGGCCAGTCTGACCATCAGAGTTAGTTCCAGGCTATGCAGGGCTACATAGGGAGACCTGTTTCAAAAACAGCAGCAGCAACAACAACAACAAAACAGCCAAATTCATGAATAAATAAGTGAAAGAAGGAATTTAGAAGTCTGGAGAGATGGCTCAGATGTTAAAAACAGAATATGTATTCTTGTTACAGAGGATTGGAGTTGGGTTCCTAGCACTCATATCAGGCTACTCACAACTACTTGTAACACCGGTTTCTTCATTGTTCCCTTAGATTATCACTGTTTTTGTTTTTTCTTCTTCCTTTTGAATCCTTCATTTTCATATGTGTGCATTGTATACATGTGTATCTGTATGTGGCTTGCATGTCTGAGTATGAGTACAGTGTACACATGTATGTGGAGGTCCAAGCTCAGTGTCAGAAATTATCATCAATGCTCTTTCACCATAACTCGAGTCAAGGTCTCAGAATCAAATCCAGAGCTCACAGATATGGATGGCTCCCTGCATTAACCAGCATGCCCTAGGGTTTCTGACTGCACCCACTGAGTGTTTCCATAAACTCTGAGAATAATCACTGAACCATCTTGCCATTCCTTCTTAAAATTATTATTTGACAAGTTCATACATGCACATGATGTATTTTAGTAATTTTTCTACTCAATTTTTCAGATTTATTTCTGTTTTATTTTTCTTTCCTGGCCAGTTTTGCTTCCCCCTTCTATTTCCCCTCTTCTTTGTACTTTTTTCTCCATGTATCTTTCCCTCTGATTTCTCCTTTCTATACAGTATTCCATTTGACTTGTGATTTTTGCAAACTGGTATTGAAACTAAATATTGTAAGTTAATATATGTATGCATTTATTAATAAAATTGAAAACCACATTTTATTTTCCGTAGATTGTATACAAATTAAAACAGTGAACTTTATTGCCATATGTCTTAGTTTGCTTTCTCTTGTGATAAAACAGCATGGCCAAAGCTACTTGGAGAAGAAAAGACTTATTTGACTTACAGCTTGTAGTCAATCATCCAAGAAAGTCAGGGAAGTAACTCAAAACAGAAACCTGGAGGCAGGAACTGAAGCAGAAGCCATAGTGGGGTATGACTTACTGGCTTGTTCCCCATGGCTTGTTCATCCTTTCTCATATAACCAGGACCACTTGCCCAGGGGTGACACTACCCACAATGTTCTGGGTCCTCCTGCATCAGTCACTAATCAAGAAAATGGCCTCACAGACTTGCCTACAGGCTGATCTGATGGAGATATTTTCTCAATTGAGATTCCCTCTTCCCAGTGTGTCAAGTTGACAAAAAAAAATAACCAGCATATCATGTAATTGGAGCTTCTACTTTGAAAGAAAATGAATTTGAAGAAAGTGAGCAAAAAATAGATTGTGAAAGAAATTATAGTAACTGGCCTTAAATGCTCTTGCTCTTTATTAGAATTTTATAAATATAAATATGTATACAAGACTGCCTTAATAAGGAACCTCTGCAGAAAGACCCTTCAGTTTCAAATTTATGAACTTCGGGTGAAATGTGAGCTTCTGAGGTTGTCTGTCACAGAGAACTGTTCTCACTGATGGAAACATGGAATACAACTGTAGCTATTGTATCAGTTAAATGGAGTAGTAATAACTTTACATCTTTTTTTCTGACTTATCCCTTCCCCCTCTTCCCTCCTCTTTCCTTTCCTTTCCTTCTTTCCTTTCTCTTCCTTTTTCCTTTCCTTTTCTTTTAAGATATTACCTTACCATGAAGCCTAGCCTGGCCTCTAACTCACTGTATAGCCCACACTGCCTTAAAATTCATGGTCCTGCATTCAAAGTGTTGGAATTTTCATTGTATTCCACCATGCCACTCTCTATATGAGCCTCTTTAATTATCTTGCAGGTTGATAAGATTTGGACACCTCTGCTGATTTTTGAGTTTATTTCCTTCTCTAATCTATTCTTACCATGGGCTATAGGCAGCTAGAATGTTCTAGAAAACTTTTGGTGCTTTAAATATTGTTCAAGATGGTGATCTAGCCCTTTAGTTTTGAGGTTGGTGTACTGTGTGTGAGTATACATATTTATCACACACAGTCACCATCTTCGAAAGTGAGGGTGCACATTTTTCTCAGCCATCTCTTTCTTACTAAGCCATTAAAGTAATGTCAGCATCTTATGCTAGTAAATTCTTGTTCTAGAAAGTCAAGAGCTGTTTCCATGGGGTAGACTAAGTTTAGACTGAGCAGAAAAAACCCTTCATTTTTAATGGGGTGTGTATGCGTGTACATTTATGCATGTGCATGTGTGTGTGTGTATGTATGTATAGAGGCCAAAAAAAAAGACACCGGTGGCCTGTCCTATCACTCTCTGTCTTATTCTCTTTGTGTAAGGTCTGTCACTAAAGCACCCGGCTAGGATGACAGTCAGAAAGCCTTACTGATCCCCCATCTCTGTTCCACTAGGGTTTCTGGCTTCCTCGCAGCCATGCCTGGCTTTTTATATGTATGCTGGGGGCCCAAACTCAGGTCCTCATGCTGTGCAGCAAGCACTCATACTGAGCCATCTTTCCCACCCTAACCAAAGATTTTTAAAGATAAGGAGTATTAATAATGTGGATTTTTGTTTGGGTCCAACTTTCTTCTAGAACATAGACATTTACTTGTTGTCAACTATTACCTCCTTGTATCTGATAAGTAAAAGGAATGGCATTTTAAAACATTTTATTTTACTAACAATCTGTCCTTGCTCAAACACCATGGTTGAGCAACTATTCTTTGGCATGAAGCAATATACATCTTAAACATAAAGATACAAATTTAGGCCCATATTTTGTTCTTAAACTCCACCTATAAGGTGAGGATTTTCACATTGTCCTCATTTTCTAGAGAACACAAAACACTACCCAGAAAGGCAATTTACACCATATATACTTTTATTATGATTCTTAGCTGAAACCATCTCTATAGGATTCCTGGTGGCTGGAAGGCAAATTGAGTATTTCACATTGATCTTGTATTAGTAAAGCAGAAGGTTTTGTCAAACAACCCCCTAAGGAAGATTTAAGTCTCTGTTCCTCCTTCCCATACAACCAAAAAGAATCCCACACTAGATAGAGCTGAATAAGCCTTTGAGACAATTGTGCTGAATCCCTCAATATACATATTGAAAATCCAAGCCTAGAATTGAATAAAGAAACTTGTTCAAGGTCACAGTCGCATAATGAATTTCTGGCTTCAGGAAAAACTATTCTTCCCTCCTATGTTAAGGAGGAATCTAACAGATATTGTTAAAACTATCATCACTGCTGTGGTATAGTTTCAAATGAAACCCCAGATTTCACCAGTTTTCTATACTAGCATCCATGTGTTAGAAAATCAGATAATGATAATTCAAAACATTTGATCTTCATATTTCCTTAGTCTTATCCAATCTGTGACAGTTTCTTAGGTTTACTGGTCATATTTTTTGTACAATGCCCCTCAATTTGTGAGTCTGATAGTTTTCTTGTGGTTGCCCAAGGGTTATGAGTTTTGGAGGAAAATACCACAGAAATAAAGTGTTATTACCATCACATTATCTAAAGGAGTGTACAGTATTAATAAGACTTACCACTAACCGACTTTGATCATTTGGTTTGTCATGTTCATGCAGTAAGAAAGTTGGGTTTCCTTTTTCTTTTTCTTCTCTGTTTTCTATGCTTCAGATGTCCACCCACGCCAACTCGACCTCCTTATATATGCTTGTATATATTTATACATGTAGACATAGAATTAAATTTATCAGAGACTATATAGTTCTTAACTTTCCTGGAATTTATTGTGTCGACCAGGCTGGCCTCAAACTCACAGATCTGCCTGCCTCTGCCTCCCCAAATGCTGGGATAAAAAGTGTGTGCCACTACACTTGGCTTTTAAATTAGCTTAAAAAGTGAACAGAGAGCTCACAGAAAATTGTTCATAAATACTTTTCAAGGGGTTCAACAACTATAGCCACCAAGTAAATGCAAATTAAAACTACTTGGAGTCAGAATGGCTAACATCAAGAAAAGAAATGACAATTAATCTTGGTGAGGATGTTGGGAAAGAGGAACACTAACACTATTGAAGGGAATCTAAACTGATATAACCACTATGAAAATCACTATGGAAGTTTGTAAAATAACTGAAAACAGAACTATTACATGATCCAGTTATACCCCTGCTGGGCATATACCCAAAAGAGGTGGAAGATAAGTCCCTATAACTGAAACACCATCTACTTCAGAAATGGTCCTGGAAGCTCCTGACCTAGATCTGACCTGAATGCTCTTTCCCCGAGGACTAGAATTCCTGGTACCAGAACACACCATGCAAACTTCCAAAAGAGGGAGGCAACAAACAGTCCTACCAGGCCATAATGCCTATCAACCACATCAATGGCCAGTATGCCATGATAACTATATGGGGTTAGTTGTGGCACACATACCTTATCAGTATCACTAATTGCATTTAAGACCATTTTCAACAAAAAGGAGACCGTGCCTGGTATTGAAAACCTAGCCAATTTCTAAGTGCTAGTGAAGTCATCAATTTTGGAGGATAATATACAAATACCAATTTACTAAACCAACATAACCTAATGACAATCTATAATCATTTGCGCTTATACACATAGATAAGTGTAGAAAGATTTGATCATGTTATGTCAACTTTATGTTCCTTGATGACCTCATTGAAGTAGAAACTTTGAACCATGTCATATGGGTTATAATTCCATCTATCTGGTACTTGTAGTAGGGTCAAAGAACCACAGGACACCGGTTGGCCTGGGAGACCGAGCTCTGTGCCTTCATTTTACAGTTGAGGAAAGTGAATGAGACCTAGATCCAAAGACAATAAACTCTAATTAGCTAACTACATCTTTCTTCGTGAATGGCCACATTACATGAATTTTAGCAGAAATCAGTATTGGTATTAGTCAAATAGAAAAGGAATTATATAATCCCATGGCTATAATCATCATCATCTTCTAGTGAAAAGAATTTGTCCTACCTGAAAACTACTGTTGCAATGTACATAATGGGAAGGATGTATGAGTGTATATGTACAATGTTGTTTTAGATTACCTACTTCTGTTTCCCTCTGAATTCTAAGTACTCTTTCTCCTTTTCCTATCAAAGTCTGTAAATTATTTGTTTTTAAATTTTGTAAATAGAGACTGGGTTGAAGAATTCCTTAGTTTCAGAATGTTATGTTCATATGGCTATGTGTGTGTGGTTGTTGGAGGAGGGCATGTGCTAAATACAGAATAGTAATTTATCAATACTAGAACTTTTATTTGTATGTATGTGAGTGTTTTAAACATAGTTTCATGTATGAAATGGCTATCATCAAACTGGCTATGAAGCTCAGACTGGCTTTAAACATCTGCTCTTTCTGCCTCTACCTTACAAGTGATGGGATTATGGGTGTATGACATCACCCCTAGCTCTAAAATTGGAGCAGTCTGCCTGTTTGTTTGGTGAAATAAGGTCTCACTCTCTAGCCCAGACTGGCCTTGAATTCAATTTGTATCCTAGACTGACCTTAGAATTGTAGTCATCCATCCTCATTCTCATAAATTCTTCTATTAAAGGTGTGAGCCACAATGTCCAACAAGAGCTTTTAATGACAGCAAATATCTACCTTTTTCTCTTGCCCAGCCCAGATTTTTTTTTATCTGCAGTGGCATTTAAATCTAATTATTGTATCTTACCATTCCTTTTTCTTGAGTTTTACATTCTTTTTTAATGGATTTTTAAATACAATATATTATGATTATGATTCCCGTTATGGTAAAAATAAAATGCTGTGCTGTTCCCTGAGTGGTGGCAGTGGGCAGCAGGTCCCAAGGCCATGGTGGGCCACGAAGGCAGTCAATCCCAGGAAGAGAGACCCTGAGGGGCTTGTGGGCCATGAGGGCCAGTGGGTCCTAGGCAGGGAGCCACGTGGCAGGTGAGAGATCAAGAACAGCAAGTCCCAGGCAGAGAGCCATGTGGCAGGTGAGAGACCAAAATGGATAGGCATGCCATGCATAGTGATGTTTGATATTTATTTAGTGGATTAGGGGAGAAGGGAAAAGAGCATAGAGAGGGGGGGAGGGAGAACCAGAGAGAGAGGGGGGGGAAAGGGGTTGAGGAAAGGAGCCCACAGCAGCAGCTACCTCTTTAGGAAAGAGACAGAAAGGGAAGAGAGCACAGGCCGGAAGCAGAAGGAAGATCTGCCTGCCTTAGCAGTAGACAGGGTTCGGGGCAGTGGCCAGGCTTGTCTCTTAAGGGGACAAGACAGACCATTACAATTCCCCTCCCCCAACTCCTCCCAACTCCACCCCACTCCTCCAACCACCCAAATCTACACCCTTTTTTTTCTTTTATTAGGATACTTACAGATCATATGGTAGCATGTGCCTGAAAATATCTCTGTAAATAATTGAACTGTCTCTATTTTCTCTAAAGATATTCCCTGCTGTGTATGACAGAGAAAAAGAGAACCCACTTTGATGTCCATTTCTACTATTATCAGTTTGTGGAAGTTTTATTTACTTCTGAAAAAAGCCAAAATCTTTCCATTCCTGCCTACTGTACAACCAATCCGATTAGGTCTGCAACAACAAATAAGGTTTTTTTTATAAGTGATAAAAATCTGTGAAAAATACACACATTGTAAAAAGGACTAGACTTGCTGTGCCCAAACTTTGAGATGTAAAATTCTCTAGGAAGTTATTACAAGATACAAAATTTCTTTCTACAAGGCTGCTATGTACCCATCTGCCGTGCTCACTGTAAAATTTTGCCCATGACAAAAAAGTAAAAGCTCTTACTGTTGGTCCTTCCAGGACCTGGTCATTATCTCAAAATTTTATCAGGAGCCCTAAAGATACTTTGCCCACAGACAGCAGGAAGTAGTGTGGAGAAAACAATATCCACATTCCCAACAGTTTGTGGGGGGTTATTGTCAGGGATCAGCTTCAACAAAAATACCACTTGCAAGGGTAGGGGCATGGGTATTAGAAATATAAGTAAAGAGTACAAAGACATAAAAATAAAAGGAACAGAAAGCATAGGATAGTACCTGAAGGGAGTTCCAGTGAATACCAAAATCCCTGTCTTTAATTTTCCATACACTTTTATACCCCAATGCCACACGGGGAAGAAGATAAAAGACTGCTTTAACATGATACAAAGTTACTTGCTTCAATACTTTGAGATATCAAGTCATTAGCTGTTTATTGTTTAGGCAGGGAACCCACCCTAGATAATACAACTATCCTGAAGGCAGCCACTCCCAAGGTCAAACCTCTTGTTACAAGAGAAGGAGTAGAAATATGCTTGAATATCCTGACCATTTGGTCAGGGTGGAGTGGATCCAACTGTATAGGCCATCTTAATGTCAAAAAACACCAAGTAACCACACCTTAGGTCAGGATGTATAGCCCTGGTTGATGTCAACAATTTTGAGCAACCTCAAACTCTCTGACCTTCAGACAAGGTAGAAATAGGCTCACATTTTTGGGCCTTCACAGGTTATGAATAGCCTTTGGTTATTTGGTAGGTTATGAGTACTTGTTATATTTAGGAAATATAGGACTATAGGAAAAAGCACACTTATTAATCTCCTATATTTTGCATTGACATGGATTTTGGTATAGTGATGTAAATTTAAAGTTGATTTTGTTATGCTGTATATATGTTTCTATTCTTGATTAAAGGATTTTTTAAATTTATTTTTGTTAAAAGCAAAATTTACATTTACTCCCCTTGTTCCCGGCCCTCCCGCTCCCCCACTACCCCACCGCCCTCCCCCTGCTTCCTT
>JAQHUG010000121.1:4859492-4870034 GCA_028555095.1 Dicrostonyx torquatus
GGGTGGGTAGATCGGAAGCCCTCTCCAAGGGCCTGCTGCACGGGCCTTCTCCTCCGGTGGGGGTGGCTAGATCAGAAGCCCTCTCCAAGGGCCTGCTGCGCTCCACTGGGCCCTTCTCCTCCAGTGGGGGTGGGTAGATCGGAAGCCCTCTCCAAGGGCTTACCTCAGTCAAAAGGGCCGACTTCTCCTCCGGTCGATTAAAGGATTTTTGTATACTGATACAAATTTAAGATCAATTTCATTATATGTATGTGTCTGCTTTGTTTAAGGTATTATGTTTATACAGCTAATTTAAAATGTAATGTATAGTTAAGAAATACAAATTAACAGTTATCTATAATAGTCAAATTTATAGTTCTGTTAGTTAGGTTTTCTAGATATGCAAAGATATATTTTAGATGGATAGGTAATCTTCAAACACTTTAAAGACGTACAGAATATGGCATTTTAAATGTTTTAAGAATTTAGACTTTTCTCAAAGCTGAGACACATCTGCTCTTGGCAGCACCAATCACTTCAAGAGGAAGATGGGCATCAAAGAGGCTCCTTATGGAGTTTGCTAGTCATTTAGGCAAGAAATTACTCTTGCCTGGACTGCTGGATGTTATGCTGTATGAACTAGACATGCAGGACACACAGAAAATGACTGCTGAACTTGCCTTAAGAAGGTGAGACAGTCCTTCAGGGTTCCTGCTTCATGGAATAGTCTTCCAGATATTATTCAGCACACAGAAGAAAATGACTGACAAACTACCAATATAGATGGGACAGTCTTTCAAATTTCTGGCCTCTTTCAAAAGTCTGCCAGATACTATGGGCCTGTAGGCTGTACCCAATGTTACAGAAGAACTTTGGGTAACTGTCCAGGCATTCAGATATCTTTTTCATTTCTAGAATTTTGGAAGTTGCTTACAATGCACTTTCGGTTACTCAGGTAATCGTATATCATTCTGGGGTCTTTGATGGGAGCTGAAGACTAGATATTTATAATTATAGTTTCCCTTAGTTATGGTAAAAGATAAATTAGATATAAAATTTAGATTGACAAAGATAGGATAGATGACAGAGTATTTTTTTAATTTTGCCAAATATAGGCTAAATACTATAATTGTAATTCTTGCTTAATAACCATTTTGTTAGATATTTAATTTTGAAATGTCAAAGTTAAATCCTTCCTTTTTAATTAGACAGAAAAGGAGAGATAATGCAGGTTGTATATGCTGTGAATATGTTTTATTACCATTAGTTAATAAAGAAGCTTATTTGTCCAATAACCAAACAGAATAGAGCCAGGCAGGAAATCCAAGCAAAGATAAAGGGAAAAGGAAGGCGGAGTCTGGGAGACACCAACAGCTGCCGGGAAAGCAAGATGTGAGTAACAAGCCACTAGCCTTGTAGTAAAGTATAGAATAATAGAAATGGGTTAATTTTAAAGTAAGAGCTAGTTAATAATAAACCTGAGCCACACACAAACTTTTATAATTAATATTTTAAAAAGGTAAAAAACTATCTTAGGGCCTTGACAATCACATAATAGGATTTTTATTTGTTTGTTTGCTTGTTTTTTGAGACAGGATCTCTATGCATAGCTGAAGTTGTCTTGGAGCTCACTATATAGACCAGGCTATCCTCAAACTCACAGAGATTCACCTGCCTCTCTCTAGAGTTTGAATTAATGGTGTATGCCACCATGCCTGGCCCACACAATACGATTTTATTGTTGAGGATAGAAGCAAAGTTTCATCTAACTAATTGGTTGATGTTCTCTTTTAAATTAAAAAAGAATGGGCAAGAGGCAGTGTTTAGTAGTAGCATACATTATAATTATAAGTTCAGAAAGCTGTAAGATCAAACTCCAGGGTGGCAAATAAATAAATAAATAAACAAAAACCACACACACTTTATCACATACATTTTATAAATGCTAAACTGCATAGAAAAGTTGATTTAATATGTTTGCCTACTTTGCTACCTAGCCTTGTCTTCACCACTCTCAAACATAACAGCACAGTCAGTAAGAGACCACACAATGTTTTTTTCTTGATTTTTATTGAGCTCTACAGTTTTCTCTGCTCCACTCCCTGCCTCTCTCCTCCCCTTAAATCCCCTCCCAAGGTCCCCATGTTCCCAATTTACTCAGGAGATCTTGAGACCACACAATGTTAAGGAAGAAAGTCATTTGGGAGTTTAGAGAAGTACAAGGATATTATATTCATAAAGTCAGTCCAGAAAATACTGAAAGCTTTTCTTTCTTTCCATTTTTACTCTAATACAACAGAAACAAAGCTAACCAGAAGCTTTATCAAACTTGTGTTAGGTTTTAATTCTCAAAACAAGATAGAATACTTTGGGAAATCATACATAGCACAATTAGTCATTCTTTAAACTGGAATTTCTTTCACTGACCATATATTCTTGTAGAATGCAAGTATAACCTCAAACAACTTGAAATGGAGGTGAAACGTATAAATTAAGAGTAGGGAAGTTCAAGTTTACTCAAGTAAACGTTTCATTTTTAGATGTGCACCTACTTATAGTTAATGACTATCAGATATGAAAGTCCAGGCTCTATCATCCTATTTTATGTGCTCTCTATTTTCCAAAAATACATATAGCGAATATTCTCTAGTGTAGTAGAAAGGATATGAGATTTATAAAGAATTGAATTCTATTTTCAACTCAAATCATTTGTTTTTCCTGAAACTCAATTTCTATTAGTGTAGAACAGTATACCCAATACCAGTTCCACATTTGACAATTTGCTAGAATTACCCAAAAGTCATTATAATCACATTACTATTTGTTATATCAAAAAGATAGAAAGTAATACCTACAAAAAATGTGCATTAGGCAAAGCCTTGAAGATTCCAGGAATAAGTTTCCAAAGTCTTCTCAATACTAGACTCACACAGGATATGCTTAATCCCTAAGCAATGAGCTACAGAAACACAGGTAAAGTATTTTTCTCAGAAATACTCTCTAAAAAAGAATCCTGGATTTTAGTAATTGAGTGGAATTACCCAAAACCCAGATTCCACAGAAAGAAAGGACAGTAAATTGCATTTTGTAAAAGCTATTTATATCCATTTTATTGCATAGTTAAATATTTCAGGCATTCGTGATACTCTTGTCAGTTTGTAGCTCAAGGATCATTCTAAGACTTCATTTCTTAAGAGCCAACTGAGGACTAGTTACATAGATGAGCACTTTAAAAAATATATAAGATTTGAGAAAGTTGGACCTTCTAGGCTAACTTTTCCTTTTACAGATAGGTATTAAAATATTAACTTACTGTGTGTACCTATACAAGGTGATATGTGTTAATAATGAAGTGTATTAAATGTGAGAAAGTATTATCACAACTGTGTAATAAGAGAGTTGCTCTGGAATGTTATTAAGTATAGCAAGAATAGAAAATTAGATGGGAAGTAGGCTTGAAAATTGAAAAGATATTTTAAAATCCTACTGAGGATTTTACTTTTTCTCTGTGATTAGAAATAATTTCATCACCAGCACCATTCTGTTCCTCACCAGTTTCACATTGGACTTTCTTATCAATAACCATATATTTCTTGGTGGGTTCTGTTTGGGGGGAGTTGTTATTTGTTTGTTTATTTCAAGCGTTATTTTTTTTGCACAAGCAGCATTGTTCAATCACCCAGGGGATTTTGGCAAAGATGTAGACCTCCTAAAGAAAATGCAGAATTAAACCACTGAAAAAGAGCACAACCAGATGCTTCACAGAAAATTGTAGGCAAATCTCGGTGAAGTACATACTATAGTCAATAGTACCAGCGGTAAAGCTCAATAATAATGGAGTTCATATAAACGTGAGTATGGCTGTAGTGTATCAGCTTTGAGCTAAGTACTGGACTTGATTTCCAGCCCAGCCTTGATGTTTCTTCCAAAGGGGATGGTTGAGGGTCATCCTAAGGATGAAGAAAAAGAGCATAAAAAGAAAATCCATGCATTTTGCATAGTGATAATGTCAGTGCATAGAGGTGTATATGATATTGTAATACTCTTACCTAAAACATGACAAAGGAGAGTCTGTTTTCTATTTGAACCCAAATACTAATGGCAAACAGTAGGCTGATGAACAGCTTAGAAAGGTTTATCTTTCAGAGGAACCACAAGCATCCTGATGGATCTTTGTTAGGAAAGTGACTGTTAAATATATTTTATCTGCCTTCAAGCTCTTTCTCTGCTATAAGCCCCATCCCAAAAGTGGGACCATAGGGAGTTGTCTTTATTCTATATATGAACTTGGATTGATTTATTTGTTTTGCTGGTATATTAATTTCACTCCTTGTCTTCGAGCAATGTCAGTGATTCTCCTTAAACTGGCCCTCATCTGCCAGACCTTACTGGCCCTGGAAAGTTTTCAAATATAATGTAATATAGTCTCTTTAGAGTGCTGGAAGAAAAGGACAGAGATAAGAGATCCTGAAATCAAAGAAACTTCTTTTGAAGTAGAATATTTGGAGGTTGTGTATAAAGAAATAAAGGACTGACTCATTCCTTACCTTATTGCATTTTGCCTTAGAAAAGTTTCCTCTACCTTTTGTACCAGTTAAAATACTAAACCTATTGAAGTACTCCATTGTGTAAATGTACCACATTTTCCTCATCCATTCTTCAGTCGAGGGGCATTTAGGTTGTTTCCAGCTAGGTTCTGGCTATGACAAACAAAGCTGCTATGAACATAGTTGAGCACATGTCCTTGTGGCACGATTGAGCATCCTTTGGATATATACCTAAAAGTGGTATTATTGGGTCTTGAGGAAGGTTGTTTCCTAATTTTCTAAGAAATCTCCACACTGACATCCAAAGGGGTTGTACCAGCTTGCATTCCCACCAGCAATGCAGAAGTGTTCCCTTTTCCCCACACCCTCTCCAGCATAAGTTGTCATCAGTGTTTTTGATCTTGGCCATTCTTACAGGTGTAAGATGGAATCTCAGAGTTGTTTTGATTTGCATTTCTCTGATGACTACAGATGTTGAACATTTCCTTAAGTGTCTTTCAGCCATTTTAGATTCCTCTGTTGAGAGTTCTCTGTTTAGGTCTTTATTCCATTTTTTATTGATTGGATTATGTGATCTTTTGGTGTCCAATTTCTTGAGTTCTTTGTATATTTTAGAGATCAGCCCTCTGTCTGATGTGGGGTTAGTGAAGATCTTTTCCAATTCTGTAGGCTGTCGTTGTGTCTTGTTGACTGTGTCCTTTGCTTTACACGATGGAGTACTACACAGCAGAAAAAAATAATAACATCTTTAATTTTGCAGGAAAATGGATTGAACTAGAAAACATCATTTTGAGTGAGGTAACCCAGACCCAGAAAGCAATTATCACACTCATAATTGGTTTTTAAACATAAAGCAAAGAAAACCAACCCACAAATCGCAATCCTAGAGAACCTAGACAACAATGAGGACCCTAAGAGAGACTTACATAGATCTAATCTGCATAGGAGGTAGAAAAAGACAAGATCTCCAGAATAAATTGGGAGCATGCGAACCTTGGGAGAGAGTTGAAGAAGAGGGGAGAGCCAGGGAGGGGAGCAGAGAAAAATGTAGAGCTCAATAAAAATCAATAAAAATATTAAACCTAGTATTTTCATACTAATACTTTCCTATGTATTATTGGATCCTTGCACTATTTTTTGTTGATGCACCAAGGTCAAAGTCAAATTTTTTTTTTACACAGACATTGAATTTAACTTCTTCTGGCCTCTTGAGGATTTTTTTTGTAATACTCCCTTGATATTTAGTCACCTTTTTCCTATTTTAAATTATAATTATTCATATATGTATATGTTTCATTTATTAGATTCAGAAATGTTCAATGGCAGAATCTAGATAGGACTCACTCACAACTGACATAGTAAGTAAATAATGGAAAATGGAAAAGAAATAGAACAGAAAACAACTCTTAAAATTTAGATAATATTGATAATTATTTGATTACTGACAGACTTAAAATTTAAATTTGGACTTTTTTCTAATCTTGTATTACTATTTTTGTATTATCATTTTTAAAATTCTCCAACACACTGATCCCAGAACACACTTACTTTTCACAAAGACAGAGATTATTTAAAGAAGTTGTAGGCCATAATAGATTGGCATAAATTCACTAGATAGTGTGTAGGATTCTTGTGGGATATGCAGCTTAGTTGGTAAAGTGCTTTCTTAGGAGGCTGAGGCCCTAGGTTTTATCCTAAAGCTTCATAAACCTATTAAACATCTGTAGGGAACACTGGAGAGATGGAGGTAAGAAGACAAAAATCCAAACTCATCCTTGGCTACATTACGATTTGAGGCCTGCCTGCTACAAGACACTCTGTCTCAAAACAAAACAAAATGTATAGAGGATGATAATCTGAGCAAGGAAATCAGTTAAAGCACATAAGGAGGATAGGAGGACTTTTTTTGTTTTGGAGGTTTGGGGAATGTTCTTGTTATTGTTGTTTGGAGTAATGAGACAAAGTCTAATAGCCATGGATATTTGGAGCATGCATTGAAAAATCATGCAGAAATGTGAAGATATTTAGTGGAAGTAAATAAGGCCTTGCAGAAAGCGTTCTGAGAGGAAATGAAGGAGGGGCTGGAGAAATAACTCAACAAGTGCACATATTGCTCTTGTAGAGAGAAGCTGGATTCCTTTCCCAGCACATACTTGGTGGCTAACAACTAACTGTAACTCCAGTTCCAGGGGACTGGATTGTCTCTTCTGGCCTTCATGGACACCAGACAAACACATGGAAGCAAAAGCACTCAGAAAAAACTTTAAAATTAACCCTTTTTAAGAAAGAAGAAATAGGTTATAGAAGGGAAGACTGTGATTTCTGTCTACCAACTCCTTTAGAGGCTGAACATGATGGTGAAGAATCAAATCGTATGTTTGAAGTTAATGCAATTAATTATCCTGATCTCATAAAAAGTTTTAACTTGCTCAGTTAGCATAAAATATTAGCTGCCTAACTTCCAAATCTAAGCTCAGAGAAGGCACTTTTTCAAGTTTGAAAGCTCTTAAACTCTTTGCCATGGTAAGCAGAATTTGCCCTAGCGTAAGAGAAGCTGCCAACTTATTGTGAGCCCTCTGACTCTCGAAATCAGAGCAATTTAAAGTAATTGGAGATCTGCAGAAAGAGTATGTCCTTAACCTACCCTCCTTTCCTCCTTTTTCATCTGAATCTATCCTAAGAACACTATCAGTCACCATTTGGTTCAGGGTTCCCAGGTTCTTGCCTGCTGTTCAGACCCTTACACATCTGTGTTATCATATAGGTTTCCTAGATTACAAAGACTTAAGAAAATTTTCAGCAACTCATTCGTTGTTCCATTCTCAAGATTAGCAAGTATGGAGAACCAATTGGTTTCACTAAGTAAGATATACCCTGATAAGAGGAAATATTAATAGAAAATTCACAAACTCATAGTCCAAGGCTTCAGTCTTGCTGCTCCACTTATTCTCCTTAGTTTTCCCCGCCCTCCATCTTTCTCTAACTTCCTCTCTCAAACATACGTCTTACTGTTTGTTGTTTGATACCAACCTCACATTTGATAATGAACAAAAAACATGGAACATGTGATCTTATCTGTTTCTACGACTAACCTCCTAATTCAGTTCTCTCAGCAGGAAAGCCCAGCATTCTCTCCTAATGTTCATTTCCAACAAATACCCTCTTATTTCTGTAGAAAGCAGTATACCGTCACTAAAATTTACTTTACAACTTCCCATCCAAGTACTAACTGGGTCTCCAGTACTAACCAGGCCTGACCCTGCTTAGCTTCTAAGATCAAGCAAGATAGAGCACATTCAGGATGATATGTCTGTAGACTGCTTCATACCTTCCAAAAGCCTGTTCTGTAAGCTGAACGAAGAAAGTGGTAAAGTAGGAGCCAGATCCTTGAAATAGAGCCCTGGGAGGCATGATAGAATACTTGTATTAATAGAAGGAGCATAGGTCCTGAAGACCTTATTTTTGACTTAGTTTCCATTTAAACTATAGTTATTCCACCTTTACTTATATTTACCCTAAATTAATGTACCCTTAAGGTAATAATTGTTATTCCTGGGGTTGGAAAGCTGACTCAGCTGTGAAGAGTGTTTGCTGCTCTCACCAAGGCATAGAATTCAGTTTGCAGTACCCACATCAGTCAGGCAGTTCAGACTTGCCTGTAACGTCATCTCCAGAGGATCCGATGCCTTCTGGCTTCCACAGGTTCTCTCTCTCTCTCTCTCTCTCTCTCTCTCTCTCTCTCTCTCTCTCTCTCCCTCCCTCCCTCCCTCCCTCTGTCTCTCCATATGCACACACACATACACACAAATAAAATTAGTCTTTTTGAAAAGAGAATTGGCATTCTTATTTGTATCATCTAACGATAACTAGCACATATTTTTAAAACATCTGTAGGTTCACATACAATGCAATGGATTTCATTATAGTATTTTCATAATATTTTGTTCTTACTTGTTCCCTTCCTATACAGCCCTCTCCTATCCCTTTGACCCTCTATTGCTGATTGTCTTCTGCTTCCTTGTGGTATGTATTCTGTTACTCTCTTTCCACGACTCCTTCATGCTCACTTAAGATCTCTCTCTCCCTAGCTGGACGATGGTGACACATTCTTTTAATCCCAGCACTCAGAAGGCAGAGGCAGATGACTCTCTTAGTCTGAGGCCGGCCTGGTCTACAGAGCTAGTTCCAGGACAGCCAGGACTGTTATAACGGGAAATCTTGTTTAGAAAACAAACAAATAAACGAACGAAAAGATCTCCCTCCCCTTTCATAGTCCCCTTTATAATTTCATGGCCCACATGTACATGTACACACATGTCTACATTCACACAAATTTAGATTAGATTCCATATATGGTAGAAAAAATGTAATATTTGTCTTTCTGAGTCTGGCTGATTTCTATTAAGAAAATTAATATTAAGAGTTTTAATATTTTCATTACTGTGTATTTTCCTAAAAATGTGAAAATTTTGATTTTCTTTATGGCTGAATGAAATTCTACTGTGTATGTGTACCATATTCTCCTTATTCATTTATCTGTTGGTGAATTCTTAGGCTAGTTCTATTTCTTAGCTCTTGTGAATAGGTTTACAGTAATCACAGATATACAGGTATCTCTATAGTAGAACTTGAGTCACAAATCAGCCCACTACACACACACACACACACACACACACACACACACACACACACACTGTGCTGTCCGTTCTCTGTCCAACTTCTATACTGTAATCAGATCTTGTTTTCACTACTTCCTAACTTTAAGTGTTTGGTTGGTTTCTTGATTTATTTTACTCTTAATACTATTTCTCCTTCTGTGAAAGAAAGATAGTGCCCAATTTATAGTTCTATTGCACAGACCAAATAAAATAACAGATGTGGCATGTCTATAGCCTATAAAATACTGTGAAAGTATAAGGTAGTTTTATGTTGTTAGTCAAGAAAGGTCAAAAGGCACCAAATTTTATCACATTTATGAACTGTGATTTTCACTAGATCATGTGGTAGATTGTACCAGGCCTATTTATAGACCCAGATTTGCTTATGTTCAGTTCACTTGGATACCTTGAATAAAGTTAACATTAAGGGAAAAAAATCTAATCTTTTTCTGTTTGATACAAAGGCCAGTAGCAATTACATCACTTGAATGTAGTTAGATTTCTTTTTCAGTTGGTATCTTGGTGAAATCCCTAATGAATGCCCAGGAGTGATTAAAACAGACTTCTTTTAACAGAGGAAATATGTTAAATTTCCTAATTGCCTGTTAAAAAAAATAACAGGCAATTAGTAAAATGTAAGAAACTTAGATGAAAACTGAATCTACATTTCCCTAGCTACTTCTAAATATGAAACAAAAATCTATGTTCCAAATTTCCCTATATGTAGAAATATCCTTGAGGTGACAAGAAAATATTAAATGATTCTTCATTAGATACCATTGTAAGAATTCCTTCTCTGGGGAGATGTAGGCAAAGGATTACTCTACTTTTAAGACCCTCCCCCAGGACAAACCAAGGTATTGTTTCATCAAAGTTTATTTTAGGCAAACACTGAGTTTATTGTGTTTACTGATGGAGAATAGGTGACTTCAGAAAGTTTCACCCAACAAGGATGATGGATTCTTCAGAGATACAGAGATGGAGGACCCTCACACATGCAATGTGTCATTTCACCTTTCCCAGTCTATATAATCCCAAAACCCCGAGGCCATGTGCGATTAAGGTAGAATTTGCTACAAATGACTGGGAGGTGCAGGAAGGAGTTGTCGATTCTCCAGTGAGGGTGCAGTGTCTCTCCCTAGCCCCTCCTTTTCTGAGGGAATAGCAGTATTCAACAGTCTAATCTTGGTAGCTTTCTGGTCTCCTGAAAACAAGCATAGCTCATCTGATGAGGCTTTTTTCTTTTTTTTTAGGTTTTTTTTTATTGTTAAAAGAAAAATTTACATTTACTCCCCTTGTTCCCGGCCCTCCCCCCCCCCCCCCAATTTACATTTACTCCCCTTGTTCCCGGCCCTCCC
>JAQHUG010000121.1:4881456-4900693 GCA_028555095.1 Dicrostonyx torquatus
GATGCCCTCTCCAAGGGCTTACCTCAGTCAAAAGGGCCGAGTTCTCCTCCGGTGGGGGTGGCTACATCCGAAGCCCTCTCCAAGGGCCTGCCGTACGGGCCGTTCTCCAGGCCGTTCTCCTCTTCCGGTCTTTTTTCTTTAACACATAATAGAAGATATTGAAAGACATTTTGCTACAGCTCTCTCTCCTGTGACTCAACACTCATATTCCTCCTACCTTCTGACTGGTTAGTGTCTTTGTCTTTAAGTGAGAAGGATTCTTTGGGCCCTAATGATCCTCAGAGTGCAAAGGAAATGTATTATGTAGCAAAGAAAGTCAGTGATACCACCACATTTTATTTTGGTATTTTCTAACTCAAACGTAGTACTTACCTTAGTAATCTAAGAGTTACAGAGCCTGTTTTATGGCGAATAGCTGTTTTCTTTATTAAGAATGTTATGGGTCAATATACTTATGTATCATAAATGACAATTGAATGAATGATCCATTGAATATTTATTTAAAATCTGTAACTACTTAACAAAAGACTGATTTGTTTCAAAAAAAAGTCAGTCGCTCTGTGTGTGTGTGTGTGTGTGTGTGTGTGTGTGTGTGTGTACTCAACCAAGCTTGTTATGCATGTTAAGCTGAGCCAAAGTATCTTTTATTCATTTTCTCATATACTCTCAGGCCAAAGTATCTTTTATTCATTTTCTTGAGGTGCTGGGAGTTGAACCTAAGCATTCTTGCACCCATTGTTTCCCTCACCTGAGCCCCAAACAACCTCTAAATAGAAAAAGTAGGAATCTTCATCTTTTTTTTTACAGCATTACATGCCAATAATGTGATGGAGTCATAATTTAAACTTAGCTCTGGCACCTAGTCCAGCATTCCTCTTGTTTCCCACTATGAATTCATGTGATTCATTTTAGGTTGACTAGCCTAGAGTGCTACTTTGATCATTTTTCTTCACTACTAAAAACTGCACTGAATACAATAAAAACAGTACACAAAGCCTTCAGGGCCCAGGCAGCCCATCTCTACAACTTTATATTATTGTTTTCTTGACCTCTACTTTTTCACATCTACAAACCAACATGACAGATTTTTTACTGGCTCACAGTATGGTGATCTTCAAGTGCAAGAATGTATGTGACTATCTCATTAATTTGTAAAGCCCTCTGTAGTCAATATTCATTTATTAGTTCCTTAAATTTAATTGGAAGCAACACCGGAAAAACAGACTGAGACCCTGTCTCAAAAACAAACAAGTCAAACAAAACACAAGAGAATTTCTTCTTGGACCCTTCTTAGTGTACTTTTTTTTATCTAATTTTATTTGACAAAAATATCTTGATTGTAATACTAATTCTTGATTTCAGGTGTTCTACAAGCTGAGAACGGACTTCAGTCTCCCCTACCTTTTTTTTTCTTAGTTTCCTGTAAGATATTTTATATATGAAAAGTTCAACGGGATTGTTTTACTACAGCAGCATATTAATGAGTTCAAGATTGCTACTTAAGTCTTAGAATCAGTTCGCATATTTGTTATAATCTTTTGATTACCACACAAAGAAACAAGTTTCATCGTGACATATTTATTGTATTTTGTTTAGTTTTGCCCACCACTTCCTTTCCCTGTTCTTCTTGCTGGTCCTCTTCTGCCACTCAAATAGTCCCACTTTCTATTTTCATGGAACATACATTATAGTATCCTATCTTGTTTCCCCATCCCGCTCTTTAGACATCTTCCTCACCTCTCACAATGCCCTTTCTACTTTCATGGTGTGTGTGTGTGTGTGTGTGTGTGTGTGTGTGTGTGTGCGCGCGCGCACGCACATGTGCGCCTGTGTGAGTCGTTTCATTTCCATACAGAGAATGTTTCAGACTGGTGTGGCACTGTACTTATGTGTCATAAATGGCAGTAGAATAAGTGATCAACTTAGAGAGAGTCTATTTTTATGGCCCCATCAAAGACTGAACTCTTGCCCACAGCCCAGTTATGGTAGCCTGTTATGTGTGATAAG
Source organism: Dicrostonyx torquatus (assembly GCA_028555095.1). Lineage (NCBI taxonomy): Eukaryota > Metazoa > Chordata > Mammalia > Rodentia > Cricetidae > Dicrostonyx > Dicrostonyx torquatus. Next base: position 4,883,464 of record JAQHUG010000121.1, read on the forward strand.
ACCAGGAGTAACTCAGTGTTTGATCTAAATCCTCATTTCTTTCCTGCTAGTTCAGTGGACTTCAATGAGTTAACTTTTTCTGAGAATTTTTTCCTAATTTATTAAAGGAAAGAATAACAGCTGTTCAACATAACTGCTGTTTGCATTAATGTAATAAATGTATTTAAAATGCTTAGTAGAGTATCACTCAATACATGCTAATCTTCTTTTACCACACTGTGAATGTAAAATGTAACCAGTTGAGCTTGTGGGTGGATCAGTGTAAAATACATCCCCACTCCTAGAGAAAGACCTTCTGATAACATATCTTAAGCATGGAGAGAGTTGCCAGCATCCTATCTGAATACTAATGGCAGCATTATTATAGATATACATGCAAGCAAATACTCCATCTTTAGCAGCTGTGTTTAGTTAAGTAACAGATTTAGAAAGTGCAGACATTAATCTGTGTTTTCTCCTTGGATTTCATCACCATCTGATTTACTTTTTGCTGGATAAAAAGTGTAATTGTAGCTTGATTTTCCTTTCCCTACACACAAATTCCAGCCATCCTCCAAAGAGAAAGCTGCCTTTTTTAAAAAACTAAATAAGAAACTGTGTAAATATTTAAAGGATGTGGCAATAAGTTGATACCTGAAGAGGACTTTAGAGTAAAAACTTTAATGACTTTTTCCTGAAAAGTCCTGTTTCCTTTATATCTATGAAGAATAGATAACTGTAGAGACAGGCTATCAACACTATTTCTCCCTGTTGCATAGATCTGTGAGTTAGTAGCCAAGAAAGAAACTATCATTGAGTACAAGAGGATAGAAGCAATGTTGGTGGAATTGGAGGCATTTCTTTCCTCACAGAGGGGCTGGAAGACAAGGCAACAGAGGCTTTCGTTGTCAACTTTCTGAGACACAAACTTTGGGTTCTTCTAGCCTCTCTTTTCCACCTAAAATCTTTGGATTATGGACTCTACCTTGGGATTTGCAATTTGATAGCATAGGTTTATCAAGATATAGGGGAAAGATCAAATGTGGTCTTCAGGGTAGCTCTGAGGTCCAGAGCTAGAAGGTAGTATTATCCTAGAGTTATGTGAAACCATTAAGGCTACAGTCACAAAGAAGCTCCACTACTGAGAGGGCAAAGGTTTTCAACGTATCCTTAACCATGTCCCTTCATACTTACTGGTCAGCAGCAGGCAGGTCTGTAATCCCAGTGCTCTCCCTGTGAGCTGAGTGGGAAGCAGAGACAAGAATATGCCTGGACGCTCTCAGGCCAGCTAGCTTGGTGTGCACAGTAGCAAGCAAGAGATTCTGTCTCATACAGTGGAAGCTGGGGACTCTTATACAAGGTTGTTCCCTGACCTCGAAGTGAAGCTGTAGTATGTTCATAAGTGTGTGTGTGTGTACGTGTATGTAGACACAGATACATACATATACATACACACTATACACACATATTCACAAAGGTTAAAAAGTTAATTTATATATAAACCACTCACTTTTCATAGTAACTGTATGAGAGAGGGGAATGGAGATATTATATAAATGAAGAACTGGGGCTTGGAGAATGAAGTGATTTTTCTCAGCATCACACAGTTAATAAACGGCACAGCTGAGACTCAGAAGCCAACCTGTTGACTTCATTCAAGACTAGATAAATTTCTTTTTCTCCATATTCTTTCTTCTACCTATATCCAAAAATAACACTACTTAAGTATTATCTATTACTGTCACTATTGTTATAGTATATATAGCTTTATGAAATAGTTGGGGCAGAGAGAAAAAGAAATTAAATGCACTTATTAAAACTGTGTACTCAGGACTAAAGGGATGCATAACAGTAATAAGTAGCTGTTGTTGGATCATAGCCCCCTAAAGTTGATTTGAGATCTTTGATTCTATAGCCTAGACTTACGAGCATTATAAAATCAAGAATGTAAAACCAACCAATCCTACTTAGCCTTCATTTTGGAGCCATTACCTGGGCCACGAAGTACCTCTAGTACCTGAAACTTGTGAACATAATTTTCTGGATAGATAGGGCAAAATATATTTGTTGTCTTGGAAACCTAAAGTAGTCATGTGTCACCAAATAAAATTTATGAAATCGTTGTTATGATATCTTGATTATCAATGTGTTAAAACATAAATAGTGTGATCAAAGTATAGAATATGCAGATATGACAAATGATGGAATATTGAGGTTGAGGATTGCTAAGAGCAGGTTCTTCTATTTTTCTTTCTACCTTTAATTTTTCATGATATCTAAGAAACTTTTAGTTTCTTTTCATGGGGTTAGCATTTGGTTTTCATTTTAGTTTTCATGATATGTTTGCACTTAATTGATGCTGTGGCAGGTTCACTTGTGCTGTTTGCTTTCTGCAAACCTTGATTGTAATCTAGCCTGGGATTGAAGGGAAATTGTAGAGTGCCACAGGCAATAATATCCAGCCAAGTGGAATGGCGTGCACTGTCATTTCATTTGGCTTTTAGACCCTGCACAGACACTCAGAGAAATGTGGCAGAACATTCCTGGAAAGGCATGCTTTTTGTAAAAACAGGGAAATACAGGGCCAAGGTGACAAAGTCAAAGAATGCTTGTCGTCCTTGACCAGTTTACATGTATTTTAATTGAAAAATCTTTGTGACTTTCACTGAGGAAAAACTATGGATTGGGTTTCTAAGAATTTGTTAACCTACTGCATTCCTCCACTCCCTAAAGCTCCTTGTCTTTGACAAAATGCCTGTCCTTTATTTTAAAATGTAACCCAAATATGACAGAGTGAGTGAATGTCTTCTGTTACTCTTTCTCATAGATAGCTAACTTGATAGGGGCCTAATTTTTATTGGACTTGCTGTGTTTTCTTGTGTATCTTTTTAGAAATTGACCAGATTTATTTTAGATTTATTCAGCTGGATCTAAAGCTATCCAGTTGTACTTGCTCCATCCATTACTTGAATCTGTTCTTTAATGTTGTCAAATTGTTACCCAGCTTCTTGAATGATTCTGGTGACAGAGAGCTCACTTTTGTCCTATGCCTCTCCCTTAGCATTCATTTCATCTTAAGACTTTTTTCTTAGTATTCTAAGCTAGTATGCCTCCCTCAAGTTATCTCCCATTGTGGTCTAACCAAGTTCTATTTCAACCTTTTGTGGTGGATGTGCAAAATGTGTTAGGTATATACCATAATGCATTATATAACAGATAAAACTTTTTAAAATGAAATATATGCATAGGAGTGTGAACAAATCTTACAAATGTGACATTTAATGATAATTAAAATAATGAGGCCTAGCATGGTCATGCAGCACTTGCAAGAGGACCACTATAACTTTGAACCCAGTCTGACCTACATAGTTCCAGGCTGGCTAGTACTAAGATCTTGTCTCAAAGAGAAAAAAGGACATTAAGCGTATAGCTTACAAGCCTGCAGATGCCAAATAGCAAGGTGAACCCAAAGAAAAACTTATATAGATTTTCCTGGAAGTCGGAAGCAAACAAGATCGTCAGACAAATGTTGGAATCACGGGTGTGGGGATGGGGGTGGAGGTAGGGATTGGGGGAGGGGGTAAGCGAAAGGGAGGGGGTAGAAGGGAGAAAGGAAGAACCGGGGAGAGCCTGGGGTTGTGGGAGGGTGGAGATTGAGGAAGGGTGGATATTGGGGAAGGGAATAAGATATCTACATTAACGGGAGTCATTTTAAGATTTGCAGGAGACTTGTCTCTAGAGGGGATCCCAGGTATTCGCAGGGAAGTCCCAGCTAGGTACTTGGGCAGCAGAGAAGTGGGTGCCTGAACTGAACTTGTCCCATAGTTACTTTGTTGAATAACTCAATCGTCACCATAGAAATTTCGCATGATGGATGGAGATAGAGCCAGAGACCCACATTCACACCAGAGCAAGGAATTGTGCTACCAAGGTCCAGTGGAAGAGCAGAAGGAGGGAGAAGATGAGCAAGGACGTCAGGACCGTGAGGGACTGGCCCACCAACAGAGACAGTGTGCTTGATCTATTGGGAGCTCATCAAATCCAGCTGGACCAGGACTGAATGAGCATATGACCTAACCGGACTCTCTGAATGTGACTGCCAATGGGGACTGACTGAGAAGCCAATGATAATGGCACTGGGACCTATCTCTTCTGCATGTATTGGCTTTTTGGGAACTTAGTCTATATGGATGCACATCTTCTTAGACCGAGATGGAGGGGGGAGGGCCTTGGGCTTCCCATAGGGCAGGGTATCCTGCCCCATCTTAAGGAAGCGGAGGGAGGGCGGTGGGGTAGGTGGGGAGCGGGAGGGCCGGAAACAAGGGGAGTAAATGTAAATATTTCTTGTAATAATAATAAAAAAAGAAGGGTTACCTGTGAAAGAGTATAGGAACAAACAAGAATAACTGAGTAGTATACAAGAGGAAATTTTGCTTGGATCATTGGTGCTATTAACCCTTTTCATCTGAAAGCAATAAAATAATAAACATTAGGCAGGCATGTGCAAATTAAAAAAGACTAGCTGATTAGGAAGAAATAACAATACTATCTGGTTTACATTTCTATGATAGTGAAAATGTTCTGTATTGGCTACATTAGCCACATGTCATTACTAAACATCTGAAATGTGACTAGAATAACTGATGAGCTGGTCCTAATCTAATTTAATTTAATTAATTTCTATTTAAATTTGAACATTTCCAGCTGACTACTAGGTGCTATATTGAAAGGTGAAATTTGGATATTTCAATAAAGACCAAATAGTTGCACAGAAAAGGTAGATGAACTCTATAGTTTTTGTAAAAACATGGTCATTATAATACTTGGCTTTACTGATAGATGAGAGAACAGTGAAAGAACTAAGAAAATATGGTAAGAATGTGATTGTCCTTGCCTTCTTAAAGAACTATTTTTCTAGTTAATAAGTGACCTTCCACAAACCTGGTCCCTCAACAGTTTTCCTTACTGGATGATAGAACTGGGAGGAGTCCTGCATAATCAACTGTTGCTGCTCAACATGTGAGGACTTTGAAACAGAAGCATTCGGTTAATGATTGCTACCCAGGTTTTAAAGCACATAGGATCCCATAGTGGCATTCATTTGGTTTGGATATCATCCAAGATTAACTTGGCCTGAATGCTGCAGAAGATACCTCAGGGAGTTACTTTTGATTATGTTGTTCTAAGAATTTGTTTGTTTGCCTTGGTATGGGTGGTCCTTATGAAATTCAGTGGGTCAAAACAGGGAGACAAAAGGTGATAGATGATAACTAGAAAATTAAAAGAGTGCTAAATAGAATGATGCAGAATTGGTTTTGTACCTGCCCCCTTTTCCTTTCTGATGTACCTCATCTTCCCCATCCTTTTTCTCTTATTCCTGGGTAGCCCATTCATCGTCCCATGTAGAAAATTAAAAGAACGTGACAGAAATAGTTCCAAAGGGAATGATAGGAACATAAACTTATGAATACATACCACTAAGGCTATGTGTGGTTACTGAAATTTTCCATTCTTACCTTGAATACCAATTCCATAGCAACTGTAAAAATATTTCACAAACATTCAAACTCACCTTAAAATATTTAGTCACATGTAAATAGCTCATCACAAAAGAAATTCTCATGTAGTCTACTTGCTAATGGGAGATGCTTGGGTTCTCTGACTTTTGGTGGATACAGATGTTGTGGCTGTAAAAAAGTTCAGGCTTCCACTTTCCTATCAGTTTGAAAGGGACTACTGGGCTCTACTACAAGCTGGGGAAGGAATGTGGTAAGGATGGAGTAATTTGTGAAACAGTATATCACTATTTTGGATGTATTGCCTAGCATCTGTGTTGTGTTGACTAGTTTTATGTCACCTTGACACAAGTTAAGAGTTATTTTAGAAGAGGAAACCTCAACTGAGAAAATGTTCCCACCAGATTGGCCTGTGGGAAGGGCCCAGCTCATTATGGGCAATGCTGTCCCTAGGCTGACAGTGTTGGGTGCTATAGGAAAACAGGCTGAGTGAGCCTTGGGAAACAAGTTAGTAAACAGAACTCCTCCATGGCCTTTGCTTCAGTTCCTACCTCAAGACTTCTGTCTTGAATTCTTGCCCTGAATTGTTGTAAGAGGCCGCTTGTTAGTTCCTGGCTGCTCAGCCCCGAAATAAACACACAGAAACTGTATTAATTAAATCACTGCTTGTCCTATTAGCTCTAACTTCTTTTTGACTAACTCTTACATGTTAATTTAACTCATTTCTAGTACGAGGCTGTGGCTTACCAGATAAAGTTCCGGTGTCTGTCTCTTGCGAGGCTACATGGCTTCTCCTTCTCTGCTTTCTTTCTCCCAACATTCAGTTTAGTTTTCCCCACCTAGCTCTACTCTTTTTCACTATTACAGGCCAAGACAGTTTATTAACCAATGGTATTCACAGCATACAGAGGGGAATCCCACATCACTGAATTCTTTCAATGATGGAAGTATAAGCAAAGAAACTCTCCATGTTAATTTGGTCACTTTTTAAAAAAAAATCATAGCATAGAAACCCTAATCAAGACGTGGGTTTAAGGAGATTTCATGAAATCCGAAGTGGGAAATTATACTTTTCTTTGTAAAATGATCAGTGATGGAGTCTTTTGTGTGGAGTAACCTAGGCATATGGACTTTCATAAATGGAATCCAAAGTTGAACTATGATCTGAGAAACCTATCCTGAGTATTTACAAACTCTACTACATTAATTTGAAACTAAATTAAAAGTACAGAAATGAATATTTGAGTCAAGCTAAGATTCATATCAAAGCAAGGCTTGCTTTGGAAAATAACATACCTACATCATTTTATGCTACTAGTGACTTGTTTGTAGAACTTATTTCTCTTTTCTCTTTGGCTCGTGTCATCATCTAACATATAAACCAGATATTGAATACATGTAGAATATATTTGGCATATTTCTGTACTCATGTGACAGTTCTGGTCTTCCAGATTTCTATATAACCAATAGGGATGAGGAGATAGGGTGCTCAATAAAGACATAGATTCATAGATTTTTATCAATGTTTAACTATTCTGTTCTTCACTGCTTAGAATATGATTCTATTTTAAGTATACATAATAAGAAAGCCTATCTATCTCTGAAATTAAGAGAGAAGACAAAGGAATTTATGAATGGTAAAACTGAGCTCCTCCCCCCAGTCAACTGTAGCAGCTAGCTAAGAATCTCTTGATCCTATAGTACCATCAATATTTTTTCTTGAACTAGACTAGCAGTAATACTTTTGATTACGGTAGTTTTACATTGAGTTATAAATTTTCTTCAACTTACTGTGAGTCATTTATAGAAAACTCTTGTTTGCTTACCTAAAACTTAGCTGATCTAGGAGGAACATGTATCTTAGTAATAGAGCACTTGCATACCATGCACAAGAACTTAGGTTCAGTGCCCATCCCCAGCCTCAAAAAGAAGATGAAGAAAATTATCACTTGTTTACCACAAAATTATCAGGAAAAAGAGATGAAGAAAATTATCACGTGTTTACCACTCTGTTGGTCATGGAACCTGGGAGAATGGAGCTAATAAATGAGACAAACCCATGTAATAGCCAACTTTATCCAGAACATCAGACAATTTATACTCTGAGAGTTAAGTAGTTACATAAATAAAGTGTCCAATCCCAAGAGTAAGCTGCATGTGGTGGACAAGCCTCACATGGCAGGTAAGCCCCACATGATGGGCAAACCACACTTGACAGACAAGCCACATGTGGCAAGAAAGATGTGCATGTGGCAAAAACATGTTTTTCCATAGAGGCATATAAACACAGAACAATAGCCAGTTGTAATAAGTAATCTGAAATGAACTCACTCCTATCTGCTACACCTGGGAGGGGCATGAAATCATAATCCAAAACAATTCCATGTTTTTGAAGAAACTGAGGTCGCAAGACTCTTGTCTTGGTTTCTTGGGGTTTTCTCAGAGTACTCAGAAATCTCACACTACTTCATTCTTGGACCATGCTCCAACATCCCCCCTCTTTGGTTTATTATTTATTTTTTGTTTTTCCCCTTTTTTACTAATAACTCTGTTTTACTTTTTAATAGCAGGATACCCAGAGTGGTTTTGATTTGATATGTTGTAGATCAATCTAATTGTCATTTGATGGATGAGTATCCTATAAGCAAGCAAATTACAAGCATAATAAATATTATAACAGTAAAAGCATTGTGTGTAATACTCTACCACCAAGAACAGGGATCCAAACTATGTCTACTACTATTGGTTACATTATTATATTGATAGAAAAATTTAGATGGTAGCTTGGAAAGAAAGCCATATGATTAGTAGTTTTGGTATCTTGTAGAATGTAAGCCTATATTTGCCCTTTAATAGAAACAAAAATGTTATGATGTCCTATACAAATGGAAAGTAATTCAAACACCAAAGAAAAATTAGTTACAGTCCCTTCTTCAGATGAACTAATGAGTCTATTACAGTCCCAAGGTCCAGGCATAAACAGAGTCATTAGTAAAAAGATAACAGGAACTGGGTCCATTCAATCTATGTTGAAGCAATGGAAGATGAGGAACATGAAACCAATGTGCCCAGAGGCACATGTCAAATGTGCCAGGTCAAAGCAGCTAACATCACCAGAGACTCCTTCATGACATAGGGTTCTGTGTGTTTCATAGAATAAGTTCACCCTTGGAGCTAAGGGCCCAGACAGGCAGACCTGACTTCTGATGATATGGCCCATATCTCTTTTTGTCTTTTAGCTGGAGGTTTGCTATCTTTCTGGTGACTTCCAATGTCTTTTCACCCCCCCCCTTTTCATACTTGATGTCCTGCGGTGGGAGGAGCCAGAGACAAATCCACAGTGTTTCAGTGAACCCATCTACAAGGACAGATTCATACCCCTTCTCATTTTTTTTTCTGGAGAAGTAAAAATAGGGCAGGTTAATACAGCAGTTTGCTTATTTACTTCTCCTTTTGTGAGGGTCCCCACTCTTGTCTTGTAGTGGGCATCAAGTCCCTGATTTGTGACACCACTTGTTCTAGAGGCAGTGCGGCCTGGGAGAATGGAGCTTATAAATGAGGTGAACTTAAAAAACTAAAATGCATGTAGTTTTGCACAAAAATATGCATATATATATATATAGTTTAAATGGACTTTTCTCATCTGCCCTGACATGCTTCATTCCAGAGCCAAAGACCACCAAACAAGAACACCAGTACTAGACATAATAATTCCTCTTTATTAATTCCTCGAGCTGTTGGGCAGGACTGTCCAAGAGACTCTCAAAACATATAGCCTATGGCTGTTGCCCTTAGTTGCCCCCATATATGGAAGTTAAGTCTCTATTGCTGAAGACACCATGCATTTCAGAAACAGGGCTCAGGGGCCCCTCAGCAGGAACTGACCTGAATGCCCCCTCTCGAAGGACTGGCTTTCATGATATCAGAAGGCACCATGCAAACTTCCAAACAAGGGAAGCAACTGGCAGTCCTATCCAGTCTATGAACCACAACAACCAGCATGGCATGTAACCCTACAAGTAGAGTAATGGCACAAATATTTTGGCAGTAATCAACCGCTTTCTAATTGGTCTTAAGACTTGCTCAACAAGAGGGAAATCATGCCTGGTACTGGAAACCTAGCCAACTGCTCCATGCTAGTGAAATTATGGAGAATCTTGGAGGAGCACCTAGGAAAAGTACCTACAATCACCACTTTACTAAAGTGCCAGAATCCCTAACAACAACCTACAAACATGTGTCCTTATACTCACGGGTAAGTATAGTCTCCACCTCTTATCAAGAAAACTTCTCTTTGCAACAAATGAAGATCATCACAGAAAACCACAACAATCAAAATGCAGAGTTGTGGAGCCCAGTCCCAACAGAAACATCTTTAAAAAAAACACTCCCACATCTGAGACTCATAAGTTATTGGGAAATAGGGGGTGGAAAGGTTGTAAGAGCTAGAGAATCAGGGAGTTTGCTGAGTGATTGTGTCTCCTAGTGATATCAGAGGCTACACCCATAAAAAGCTCACCAACATGACTGACTAAACATGAGCTGAACATGGAAAACAATAATAAACATATCAAATTGAACTAGGGAAAGCCCATGAGGCTTCTACCCTACACAAAAAACTACAGACAACTAAGGAATGCTGAGAGCAGGAGAAACAATCTTCTCCAATGGAGAGCACACCAGTTGGTTATCCAATACTGTTGGGAGCCAAACCAACCCACGACTTTCTTAGAGACCCTGATGAAAGGATAAAGGGAACATTAGTTCTGTGTCCTAGCAAATGTGGCATGGTCCAATGTGGAAAGAGTCAAGGCTATGGTTTCTAGGGATCTGATTCTTCCCCTGGGGCTGTAGTTATCAGTCCTGAGAGAACAATGTTGAGGTCTCCTGTATTTTCTTTGACAACATTAGCTGATCTAGCTCTCTGCTAACCTTGACCATTTTCCCCTGGTCCTACCTACTGTTTTTGTCTCTTTTATTCCTCACGTTATGGTCCTCCCACTTGACACCTAGCTGATAGAGACCCTTACTCATGGGGGTTCAGGTCAAGTGGTAACCAACTGTAGAGCAATAATGAGGGAGAATGCATCAAGAGTGAGTACAGCCATGATAAATATATAAACGGGTAAAAAGAGTCAGACTAGGAGATTGGCTAAAAATAAAAATAAAATGAAAAGGTTACCAAGGGGAAGAAAGAAAGAGGCCTGGAGTAACCATGGGACTGTGAGATTCAAAAGGATGCTCTCTTTCTTCAAATGCTTCTGTCACTCCTGCTTTTCACTCCTTGTAATGTAGCACTAAAGAACTTAGGAAAGTTCTCTATTTTTATTTTTAAACACTTCCCTTGCCTCCCTCAAGAAGGTGCTGTAAATTCAAAGACATGGGAGTATATAGGTAACAGTTTAAAGACAGAATATCACATACAAGGGCAAAGTGAGTTTCCCACTGATGGGTCTACCCTGTGAAATTTGATAAATGAGATTACTTTAACCCACAGCATAAATATGATTCAATTCTTATTCAACATCCCCATAAACCTGGACAGTTTACTCCAAAACAGACATGTATGTGTGTGTTTCTCTGTGTGTGCAAAGATTAGAATAAAAAAGCTGAATAATAAAGATAAAAAGCCCTGAGCTCAAGGAAGCCTGGCAGTTCTTGAGTTACTTTCACTTTGTGATGCTTCAGAAAACAAGGGAAAAGTTTCTTTCTTTATTTATGCAATCATAAAATCACCTAAAATGGTTCCTACGCATTTAGCTGAGCCAAGTATCTATACTACAGCAGGGGATTTTACAGACAAATTGAATAAAAAGAACACAGTGGGAATGCGGTGGCAGCAGCTGCGCTGAGTTGGAAGCCCAAGCCCAAAGAGATGCACAGCCAGAACCCCAGTGCAGAACCCATGAGTGATGATGTCAACCTACTAGCAGGCCACACTGGACAAGGAAGACCTGATGGACGCACTTTCTGAGGGCAATATGTGCCTCATAGCCTTGAAGGTGAACTTTTGTAGCTCCTGAAGCAGCCAGAGGTGCTGGGTGATGCCAATCCCAGTGAAGAAGCAGCTGGTGGTTCTAATGCTTTTGGGAGCAGAGCTCTTAGCCTGCCTGGCAGCCCAGGACATCCAGTGCCAGACAAGAATGACCCCAGCATGTCTGAGGAAGGTCTGAGTCTCAGTGACTAGTCTCATCTTAAACTCCATACACCTCACTGTAAACCCCTACCAGGACTACTTAAGCTATGTCTGTGGTGCCTGGATCATGGCCAATCCTGTACGTGATGGCCACTCATCTCGGGGTACCTTCAGCAACCTCTACAAATACAACCAAACCATCATAAAGAGCCTACTCAAAAATTCCATGGCCCCTTGACCGAAGAATGGGTAAGGAAAGTGTGGTACTTTTATACAATATGTATATTTTGATACACAGCAGAGAAAATAACATCTTGAATTTTGCAGGCAAATGGATGGAGCTACAAAACATCATTTTGAGTGAGGTAACCCAGACCAAGAAAGACAATTTTCACATGTACTCACTCATAAGTGGATTTTAGACATAAAGCAAAGATCACACCCCACCACCGAATCTCACCCTTCTCTGTCTATGTCAGTGTGAAGTCCAAGAAATCCAACAACAATATGATCCAAGTAGCTCAGTTCAGCTTCAGCTTGTCCTCTTAGAAACCTGAACAAGATGGAAAATGAGAATGGACCAACTGGATATCTGAACTATATAGTTCATTGAGGGAAGCTACTGGAAAGTAAGAATGAGGACTCCACCCAACACCAGATGCAGCAGATCATGGACTTTGAAACAGTAAAACAGTGCTAGCCAATACATCACTATCTCCAAAGAGACAGATTAGGATGAGGAGCTCATCTACTACAAAGTCACAGGAGCTGAGATGCAGAGGTTGGTACCTCCCATCAACTGGTTACCATTTCTCAAAACCATTTTTTTTTACCCAGTACAGATCAATGAGTCTGAGTCTGTGATGAGTTCATGTAGGTCATAATTGGTCAGAGAAGACCTGCCTCCCCTGATATAAAGTTTTTTTTGAGTGACACAGAAAACAATCTGGGCTTTGCCCTGGGTCCCATGTTTGTGAAAGTGACCTCTGCTGAGGACAGCAAGAACATAGCCAGTGAGATAATCTGGAAGATCAAGAAAGCATTTGAAGAGAGCCTGAGTGGATGAACAAAGACACCCAGAAATTGGCCAAGAAAAAAAGGTAGATGTCATATACGACATGATAGGCTACCCTATCTTAACCGCGAGTCCAAAGGAGTTGAACAAAGTGTTCAGTGATTGCACCATAGTTCCTTATCTATACTTCGAGAACCCACGACTCTTCAACTTCTCACGAGAGTCACAGCCAACAAGCTCAGAAAAGTCTCCAACAGAGATCAGTGGAGTTTGAACCTACCTACCAAAGCCAAGATTGTGTTTCCGGCTGGAATAGTGTAGGCACCATTCTATACCCACTCCACCCAATATCTTGAACTTTGATGGCATTGATATCATACTGGGTTATAAACTAGGAATATGACAAGAAAGGGAATCCCCAGCCCTGGTGGAAGAACTCATTTGTGGAGGCCTTCAAACAGTAAACCAAATGCATTGTGTCACAATACAACCACATTGTGAACAATCTGCACACTGTTGGGGAGAACTTTGCCCACAATGGGGGCCTCAAGGCAGCCAAGCCATTGAATGGGACTTGCCAAAACTAGATTAAAAAAACAATAATTAAGCTGAGCAGACACTGCTTACCCTGGCTGCTTTCAACAGCCAGCCCTTCTTCCTGGAATTTGAACAGGTCCAGTGCTGTGTTTGCATACCTGAGAGCTCCCAGAAAGGCTTCAGCACTGATCTCCACAGCTGCCCCTGCTTTCGTGTCAATATCAAATGTTCAGCCCTGAAAACATATATGCAAGTAACAGGCCTCGCAAAGACATCAGCTGAACATGGCATATCATGTTGCAATAAGACTAGGCACATAATATTATTTCAAGGCTGGGTGAGGTAACCCAATAGCAGAAAAAGGATCCGATCACAAAAGCAGGCTCAAGAGTCATAGATACCCCCACTCCCACTGTTAGGAGTCCCACAAAAACAGCAAACTACACAACCATAACACACATGCAGAGAACCTAGGCCATACCCATACAGGCTCCCTCACTGTTACTTCAGTCTCTGTGAGTCCCTGTGAGCCCTGGTTAATTGGTTCTGTGGGTATTATTCATGTAGTGTCCTTGACTCCTCTGGCTCCTACAGTCAGTCCTTCATCCCTCTATTCCATGGGATTCTGAAAACTCCACTTAATTATTGGCTCTGAGTCTCTGCATCTGCTCCTATCAGTTGCTAGATGGAACATCTCTGATGATGATTGTAGGCTCTGGTCTACAAGTATAGCAGAGTATCATTAAGATTCACTTCATTGACTTTTTTCAGTTGTGTTTGATTCTGAGGTCTATGGGCTATCCAGACTCCTTCTAGGCAATATTAGACATGAGCCCCCTCTTGTGTTGTGGGTCTCAAGTGAGACCAGTCATTGATTGGCCTCTCCCACAAGTTCTGTGCCACATTTACCCCAGCACATCTTACAAGCAGAACAAATTGAAGGTTGAAGGTTTTGTGGCTGGTTTGGTGTCCCATTCCCACTACAGGGAGCTTTGTCTAATTATAGAAGATAGCTTGTTCAGGTTCTGTATCCTCAATTACTAGGAGTCATCCATAGGGTCAGCCTTGTATATTCTAGGGAGTTTCCATTGCACTAGGTTTTTACCTAATCCCCAAAATATCCCCCATTCCAAGCATCTCTCCCTCCCCCAACCTAATCTTTCCTGTTTCCATCCCAGCCTGCCCCCAGCCCACTGCAAAATCTACTTTATTTCCCCTTCACAGTGAGATCTATGCAGCCCAGTTTGAGCCTTCCCTTTTACCTAGCCTCTGTGGGTCTGTGGATTGTAGCATGATTCTCCTTTACTTTTCAACTAATATCCTCTTATGAGTGAGTACATACCATGTCGTTCTGGGTCTGCGCTACCTCTCTCAGGATGATTTTTTTTCTAGTTCCATCCATTTACCTGCATATATTACATTTCCTTTATCTATTCCTCAGTTGATGGACATGTAGGTTGTTTCCAATTTCTGGCTATTACAAATAAAGCTCTATAAACATAGATAAGCAAGTGTCCTTGGAGTAGGAAGGAGCATCATTTGGGTATATGCCCAGGAGTGATATTACTGGGTCTTGAGGTAGACTGATTCCCAATTTTCTAAGAAATCACCATATTGATTTCCAAAGTGCCTGTTCAAGTTTGTGCTCCTACCAGCAATGGAGGAGTGTTCCCCTTGCTTCATATCCTCACCAGTATGAACGGTCACTTATGTATTTGATCTTAACCATCTGACAGGTGTACAATCTGGCTGTGGCATCTGTCACACCAATAATTGCCAGGTTGATTTGGCTGATCTGGCTGCTAGGCAGGTGTCCCCTTCCTCTTTCACTGCTCCCTATGCGTCCCTCTCAAAGCCAGCACAAGGTTGAATAGGATAAACTTCCCTTAATTGAGAAGGACCAGTCTTTGATTAAGGGTATATGAGTAGTTGTAACTCCCCTACTGTAACCTCAGAACAAGCTCTCAATGTCTATATACACCTTTTTAAAATTTTAAACCATTAAGTACATATTTCTAACCTAGATCCTTGAAATCTTGTGATGTATCAGAAATTAGAATAAACAAGGCAGAATTATAAATTAAAATGCTATCTGCTTTACTAATTCTTCTGCTGACTAGAATTTCACTGGGAAGAATGGTTATGAACAAAGCTAGCTAGATTAGCCTGGAACACCTTCTATGGACATGTTTGGCACAGCAGTACTGTCTTTTTGTTTCATTTCAGTCTCTGACAAAATCTGTAGATTACCTACCATCAGTACCAATTTCCTAGTTGATTGCTCATTTTCCACTGTGACAGCTATGCCCAAGTTAGCTTCATTATACGTGTGGCACATGACAGTCTTAATATTCACCTGCTTTATTCATATAAACATCTTGCATAAAGACTTTTCTGAGGCTACTCTGGCCTGAAACCCACCTGCTTACAATGTTCTTTTCATAACCATATATTAACTTCTCTACCTCTTTGTTCTATGTGCTGACTACTTTTCATCACCAAGTCTCTACAGCACATGTCTATAGTTCTGCTGAAAGCTAATATCTTTCTGGTACTAAAAATAGACTTTCTTGAAATTAACAATAAACAGGAAAGACTAGAAGACACTAAGGATTGAAATATACAAATAATGCATTTATTTATTTATTTATTTATTTTAAATATACATTTGTCTTAACTGAAATAAAATTACATCACTTCCCCCCCTTCCCAACCTTCCTCCAGCATATCCCTCCAACTCTCTCATGTCTCACGTGTGTGTGTGTGTGTGTGCACAAATATATAAATACCACTTGCTGAGTCCATTTTGTTGTTTGTGTGTATATAGTTTCAGGACTACCATTCTGTACTGGACAAACAATAAGGGAGTTTATCCCTGGGAGAAGCTAATTCTCACTCTCCAAGCACTCACTATCTATTTGTCATTCTTTGTCTAAGGATAGGACCCCACAAAATTTTCCCTTCCCATGTTAATATGTCCATCACAAAGTAGAAGCTATGAGCCCTGGTACCTGCCTCTTTGTTCAATTGATCTTTTACTTTTTTGTACAGAAGTTTTTAGTTTCATGAGATCCCAATTGTTGATTGTTTGCATGTTTGTATATGTGTGTATTCTCTCTGTGTGTGCGTGTGTGTACTAATTGTGAAATGGATTCCCTAATGTCCTTATGATTTTCTAAATTACATTGTTATCTATTGTATTGTCTCTCTTCATTTTTAATTGCATTAATTTTAATTATTTAATTTTTACTTAATTGCAATAATGTTTGCATTAACTGTTTCTCCTGGCTAACTTAGCTAAGAGTTTAATACTATTTATCTTTCCAAAGAACCAGCACTTTTTTGATTCTATGAATGATTTTGTTGTTGTTACTGTTGTTTCTAGTTCATTAATTTCAACCTTTATTTTGATTATCTCATGTCATCTACTGTCTTTTGCTTTGGTTTGTTATTTTTTTCCAAGACTTTAAGGTACATCACTAAGTTATTAATTTCAATATCTCAAAAATTTTATATAAGTATTTAGTACTGCAAACTTTCATCTCAAGGGTGTCTTCCCCATGTCCTATATATTTTTTTGCTGTGGTTTCATTTTCATTCAATTCTATTCATTTTATATTCCTTATTGATTTCTCTAGAGACACATTTACCATTCAGAAGTGAATTGTTTAATCTCCATGAGTTTGTGCACTTTCTGTGACTGCTATTACTGTTGATATCTAGCTTTATTCCATTATGATTACATAGAATATAGAATGTTATTTCAAGTTTCCTTTTGTTAATACTTTCTTTGTATCCTCATATGTGATGAATTATTGAAAAAAGTTCTATGAGCTGCTAAGAATATGTATTCTTTAATGTTCAAGTAGAATGTTCTATAGCTGTCTGTTTTATCTGTTTGGTTAATGATATCATTTAAGTCCAATGATTTTCTGGTTGCTTTCTTTTTCTCTTAGACTTTTTTTGTGTTTTTTATTGTTAAAAGAAAAATTTACATTTACTCCCCTTGTTCCCGGCCCTCCCGCTCCCCCACTACCCCACCGCCCT
>JAQHUG010000121.1:4903040-4931589 GCA_028555095.1 Dicrostonyx torquatus
AGTACCTAGCTGGGAGATCCCTGTGAATGCCTGGGATCCCCTCTAGAGACAAGTCTCTTGCAAATCTTAGAATCACTCCTGTTAATGTAGATATAATCCAGCATGTTAATCTCTGTCCTTTTACTGGGGAAATTGAGATCTTTAATATTGACAGTTATTATTGGACAGTGTTTAATAATTCCTGTTATTTGTTGTGACATTGCTGTTTTCATATATCTCTTTTGATTAACTGTTCTGAAATTGCTTATATTCACTATGACTTCTTGAGTGTGTTTGTCCTTCCTTTAGACTGGCATATTCTTCCCACTGAACTCTACAGAACTGGCTTAGTGATCACAAATTCCTCTAATCTATTTTTATTATGGAAAAGCTTTATTTTTCCTTAAATTTTAATTGATAGTTTTGCTGAATATGATAGTCTGTGTTGATAATTTTGGTCTTTCATAACTTGAAATACATATTTGCAGGCCCTTCTGGCATTAAAGTTTCTGTGAAGTAATCAGGTATTATTTTGTTGGGCCTGTCTTTATAAGTGACCTAACAGTTTCTTCTTGTAGATTTCAATGCCTTTTCTTTAGACTGTATTTTCATGTTTTAGCATTAACAATTTCTTGTGGCATTTCTTTTCTAGTGTGTCTATTTGGTGTTGTATAGGTCCCTTCGATCTGGATGAACATCCTTTTTTCTAAGTTTAAGAATTTTTTTCTATCATTTTATTAAAAATAGTCACCATGCATTCACTGTGGTAGATTTCATTTATACCCATAATTCAAGTATTAAGTATTTTCAAGGTATTTCAAAGCTCCCCTGTGTTTTGTTTATTTTTTAAATTCTATTGTCCTTTACTGAGTGATACAGTTTCTCCTCATCCCAACACTGTACCTTCCACGTGATCCATTCTGTCAGCAATGTTTTCCAGTGGGATTTTTATTTGACTTACTAAGTTTTTCATTTCCAGCATCACTTCAATTTGGATTTTAACAATTCTTTGATTAAATTGTATTTTTATATCTTGAATTGGCTTCCACATTTCATTCAGCTCTTTGGTTTCCTTAGACTATATGTCAATCCTCTTTGCGTTGTTTGAACACAGTTATAATCATTCTTTTGAATTCTTTGTCAGGAAGATCTTCTCATTTTCATTAGTGTTCATTACTGTGAGATTGGTAATGGTATTTGAGGATGCTGTATTTGCTAATTTTCTGTTGATGTGATAAAACATCATGGCCAAGGCAACTTATAGATGTAAGGGTTTATTTGGCTTATGGTCCCAGAGTTATAAGTTTGTCATGGAGAGGAATTATGACAGCAAGCATGATGGCTGGAGCTTACATCTTGAACTGCAAGCAGGAAGTAAAGATAGTTAACTCTTTTAAACTCTCAAAGCCTGTCTCAAGTGATGTACTCCCTCCAACAAGGACAAACCTCCTAAACCTACCCAAATAGCCGACTAACAGGGTACTAAATACTCAAATATCTAAGCCTCTCAGGGATATTCTCATTTATACCACCACAGGGGGACATGTTCTGTTTTTTCATGTTACTTTTGTCTCTGTACTAGAATTTGTGCACCTGAAGTAGTTTGTTAGTTGAATCCTTTTTTTTCAAGCCACCTTTCTTGTTTCAGTGTAGGCATATATAATATCCATGAGAGCATTAAGCTATAGAAGGTTGAGGACAGGAGCTTTCAAGAAACTGGGTTTGGTATAGAGGGGTAGGACTTCCCTGGAATTACTGGGAAACACTAGAGGAACAAAATTACAGTGTCGGGAGTAGTGGTCCTAGTCTGAACTGTGAGGATGGAAGATTCTTAGGGAGTCAGGTGGCCTGGAAGCATGTGAAAGCAAGGTCCCAGAAGATCACGGAGTCCCATGGGATAAACAAAGTGAAATCTACCCAGTGGCTCAGAAAAAGGGATGTGCTATAAGTTGGAAGGAGAAGGGATTACTTGGCACGATAGGGAAAGGATGTTTCAGAAGAGCTGGTTGGAACTATAGGATGGGAAGGAGCAGAGTCTACTAGTGATATAAGAAAGGGAGTGGCGCACGTCTTTAATCCCAGCACTTGGGAGGCAGAGACAGGTGGATCTCTGTGAGTTCAAGACCATTCTGGTCTACAAGAGCTAGTTTCAGGACTGACTCCAAAGCTGCAGAGAAACCCTGTCTCAAAAAACCAAAAAAAAAAAGGGAGTTCCCAGAGTAGCCATGTAGCCTATGGAGTAGAGAATAGGCCTACCTGGCTACAAGGGTAAAAGAAGTTCTGGTGGAGGAACAGGGAGGTCTATAGAAAGAGAGTGAATGGCTCTACCTAGTGGGTACCAGAAAGGGAAGTCCCAGAGGTAGCCAGGCAGGTTCATGGGGTTAGAAGTAGTAGGCATGCCTGATGTCTCATAGAAGGTATGTCCCAGAGGAGCTCAGCAGGCCCTGTTTTATTTTGCTTTGTCTTTGAGTCATAGTCTCACTATGTAGACCAATCTGACCTCTAACTTACTTCTGCCTACTGAGTACTAATATCACAGGCATGTGATGGCCTATGGCCTTATAAGTGTGTGCTTTTAAATAAAGGGATGAAAACTTGACTGGGAAGAAAGTTTAAAGATAGAGGTTAGACGAAATGAGTAGGGATTTATGGAGTGGCACATGATGGTCACCTTTATCTCAAGTGGAATAATCTATCATATCCAATCTATCTAATACCCAAGTAAGTAAGCAAAAATGAAGAGCTATAGATGTTTCTACTCTGTCTTAAAAGTACCACGCAAGGCTGCAACCTTTTCATAAAATCTTGATCTTAATTATATTCACATTTTTAAAAATCTTGATGTGTTTTTAGAGGAATGGTTATCAAAGTTCTATTGAAGTCAAATAAATCAAGAAACTAAGGAGTACTCTATCCCTTTCAACTTTAGAAATCAAAGTTTAAGACACAGAGAAAATAAGTGTGATATATAAGTATAGATATGAATGTAGATACAGATATAGATATATAGATATACATATATCAAAAATGAGGCCAGGAATTAGAGAGGGAGTGAAACAAGGAGAGGGACATGGTAGGAGCTGGAGGAAGGAAAGGGGATACATGGAAATGATGTAATTATATTTTGATAATAAAAAGAAATTAAGTATGAATATATATGTGAATTGGTTTGTCTTTAAAGAACTTCTGTCATCTAAAGTAGAAACAAAGTAAACAAAACTAATTTCCACATATATATACACATTATTTAGTTATCCTAGACTTTGCATATTTCCTAATTGGGCAACTATAATTTAAGATAATTTCTTACATTTTACTGCTTCCTCTGGATTATTGGTTTTGAGTAACATAGTATATAGTTGTTGATAGGAAATATAAGTACCTTATATGGTAGGTATAAAATAAAAACAAAAAACAGCATAAATAACAAAGCCGGTCTAGAAGAGCAATCCCAGTGAGGGTTTTTAAAGCCCCCTAACTGAAATAACATGTAAAATACAAAATAAGACAAACTGAATGACTAACATTGTGTATTTGAAATGTTCAGGTTGAACGACATTTGAAATTGGGATGAAACAGTAAGAAGCTACATTCATGGATAACCAACAAGATAAAGTCATTGCTGCCTCAGCCAATGGAGAAAACAGTCTGATTAATGGGATCAAAGAAAATGGTAAGAGAGTTTAATTGCCGTATACATTATCTTTCCTGGTAGTCTTTTTTTATTAATGTAGATTTTCAGTATACAAAAACTTGAGACAGGTTGAATTCAAAATATATCTAAAGTCGATGTAAAACTAAACTTGTCAAATGTTTAACCGAGCTAGAAGAATCCCTGAGAGTTCTCAGCTAAGTCACCTTGTTCTGTCAAATCCATCTGCTAAATGAAGTTCCTCAAAATTGCTAGTAAATTACAAATACGTTCTGATGTGAAACTTTTGTAGATTTACTAGGAACCTCTCTAACATAAGTTTTCAAGTATGGCTATGTGTCTCCTAGCTGAAACCATGAATGGTACCCTGTGCCTTTTCTTCTCTGAAAACTGACTTTTCAATTGATCCATCAGTCCAGTTCTTTCACCATCCCTGAGAGGGCTCTATCTTTTCCTGAAGAAGAATCTGAACCTAAAAATGATTTTTTTCATTTGTATGAATTTTCAGTATTAAATCAGAGTTATTTTATTACTGTTTAGGTGGTAATTCATAAAGCTAGAGAAAAGGGCTATGATATCCAAATGTTAGAAACTGACTAAGGAAAAGAGATTTAATAAATCTTATCTAAGATCCTTAACTTTATTCGTGCCTTTTATTTACTTTTTCTCTAGACTCAGAGGACCAGGATGTGGCAATGAAGTCATTTGCAGCTCTAGAAGCTACTACACCAGTCCAACCTATACCAGTGGTACAAAAAGAGGCCCAAATGTTTCCTAGGGGTCTCTTACCTCTGCCGTCTAAGAAGCCATGTGCACAGAACCCTCCATCTCCTTTGGGCCTGATTGAAGCACCTGATCATTCTGCTAATAGCGCTTCTGTAAATGCCATCTCCCTCACATCTGGAGTTGCAAAAGGCCTAAACACATGGTCACTGCCCAGTGAGTGTGAGAAAGCGCCATTTGCCATCATGGAGCCTACAGGCATGTCAGCTCTGAATGGAGACTGCCTCATGCAGCCAAGCCGGACTTGCTTAGGTTGCTTCATGGAATCAAAAGAAACAGTAGATCCTGAACCAGGGATCAGTCTGAAAGTCAGTGATCTAAATAGAGATTATGAAACATGTGCAGTCTCTGATATAGGGATTCAGTGCATTAATGCTGGAGAAAACATGAAATACGGAGAGCAGCTGCTTTCAGACCAGCTGTTAGGCTTCCCCCTGCATAAATCAAGGGCAGGAGACAGACGAGAAACTGAAAAGCCTGACATTGACTTGGAAGATCCAACTCAGAAAAGTTATTATGAGGCATTACTGTTAGATAAGTGCAATACAGAAGAAGCTTTACTGGCAAATTCCAATCAGGATTGGGGTTACTTTGAGACTTTTATTAGTGAGAGTAAGATTGAACTACTTGACCTCTGTTCCAAGAATGAACTATCTGTTAACCTTTTCTCTGAAGAAGATGTGGATAACTATATGTTCGATGATGATGAGTCAACACTGGGCAGTGATGTCTGCTCCCTCAAAATTCGATACGAGTCCTTTCAGGACAATGTTCGCGATAAGACCACCCTTCTGATGCAGGAAGATGCCCAATTCAATTTTTTCCCCAGTGTCTTTACTACATGTCCCAAAAGGGAATCTAAGAGTGGAATCCTCAAGCAGAGCAGTGATTTTTCTCAATTCAAGGTCCCTGATGTGAACATTATCTGGGGAGAGGAAGATAAAAACATGGACAAGAAAAAAGACAAAGAGGAAGTGTATGAAGAAAAAAATATAGAGAAAAAAGATGAAAAAGATAATGGAGAAAAGCCTGAATTAAATAATAAACCATGTAGTGGGCTTGAGGTAGAGCAATTTAAGAACCTGAAGCCAGACCATCTTACTAATTCCCTGGAGACATCAGGAAATTTCAGTGATGACAGTTCCTTCATTGAGGTCTCATATGATGCCATGGGGGATATCAAAGACTGTAGCCGCTATATGTCTCGGGAAACTAATTCTGGAAGCTCATCCTCCCAGCAGAACTATGGACTGAGAGCCAAGAGAAAAGTCAGATACAGTGAAGATTATCTATATGATGTTGATTCACTAGAAGGGGAAAAAATAAATGAGAGAAAGGAATGGCCTCCAGGTGGTTCGAAAGAAGAAGATGACGATGAATGGTGTCCCAAAAAGAGAAGAAAAGTAACCCGTAAGGAGCCCCCTGTTATTATCAAATATATCATTATCAATCGTTTTAAAGGTGAGAAGAATATGCTGGTGAAGTTAAGTAAGGTAGATGCCAGTGAGACAACAGTAAATTTGAGTGAGAATCAGCTCAGTAAGTATGCCAAGTTATCACCTTTGAAGGGCTTCTGGCAAAAGAAGAAAAAGCAGAGAAACAGCAACACAGACTCCATTAAAACACCCTCATGCCAGAAGGAAAGCTTTGAACCAGGTAACTTTGAGGTGTCATTCCTGCCACCTGCTCGTAAACGAAAATCTAAGCTTGGCAATAGACATAGGATTCAAAGGATCCAATCCATGGAAACTTCAGCAAGCAGTAAGCAGGTTTCATTCTGCAGTGAACAAAGACAAGCTAGTAATCGCAAAGAAGAAGGCAGCTTCAAAGGTACACCAAAGTCAGCACCTCTTGCTGCTCCAAGCTGTGCCAGTGGGTCACATTTACGTGGCATCATAGTCCCTGACTCAGTCAAAGTCAAAACCCAAGACTTGGAGTTTAAGGGGCCAGAAAGGAAAGTGCTCAACAAAATTAAATTTAAAAGTGAAGCTAGGTTAAAATCCAAAAAAATCAAAACTGGACAAGAAAACAAACCAGTTCAAATGAGCCCTGTCTTAGAAGACCAATCCTCCAAGGCTAATTTAAAAAATGAAGTCATTCCTGGAACCTCAAACAGTTCCCATCTGTCTGAATTTCACGAGACAAAGGTTAAGAATTCCACTTTCTTACCAACCACCTGCTCTTCTGAAATGCCTTTATCTTCTGCTAATGTTGCCACTAACATACCTGTTATCCCTGGAGGGTATCTGCAAACACTGTTAGATGCTTCTGACTTATCAAATAATACTAGTATCTCATACTTCACCAACCATTCTCCAGAGCAAACTGAAGCCGGCCTTGGTCAAACGGAAAAATCATTTGTACCTCTCCAGTCTTCTCAAGACTGTGTGCTGTCCTCATCTTCTGAGTCTGAGCTGCAACAATCATCTCATAACTTCAAAATGGAAGCAAGCAACTACGGAAGCATGTGGTCCAACAAGGCTACATCTGGCCCACAAGAGTTCATGACTGAAGTCTCAAGGGAGATCGCCACAAACCAATCTGATGAATTCGAAGCATCCCAGATAGTCTCCATGGAGAATAACTTCACAACTATAACATACAGTCCTGTCTGCCTCAATAGTGGCAGCAATGGTTGCACCAAGGTTCTGTATACCTCTGTGCAGGACTCCCATCTCCCATCTGATGACTCTTATCAATTGTGTCACTTTAACGACGGAGAGATCTGCTTTCCTTTCCAGCAGGCTCCAGTCAGTACAGACGATGACAGCCGGCTCTTTAACTTTGATTCGATGACTCCCCTTTCTGTCAGTACAAGCAATTATTGTCCCTTAAGCTTGAAATCCTGTGAAAAGGATGGTGATGACGAGATCACTGATGACTTCTTGGCACACTGCAGCCCTAAACTGGTGATCCAGCAGAGCATTGATGAGATAGCACCACTAAAAGAGTCCACCGACCTCCTCGATATCTCCAATTTCACTCCTGACAAGTTCCGCCACTCTTCCCTCTCAGAAATGTCTCCACCAGACACACCCAGCCTTTCTCCTCAGAGTACCAGATGTGAGAGTGCCAAAACCATGAAGGGATTCCAAGAGGGTGTCCCAGGATCATTGGGAAGCATGGAGAAAATCAAGTGGGACTGTGGTAACCTTTCACAACAAGTCCAAGTGGATGATGCCTTTACAGTAAATAACCATCCATTTCAATTCCATATGTTCAATGATGAGGACTCTGTTGGCCTGCTCCAAAAAGAAGCAAGCAACTACGGAAGCCTGTCAACCTTTGACGAGTCAGCTGGACAAATTAGTGCCAACAACAAAGTGTCAAAAGCAAGAAAGAAAATTTCACCTGGCAAGAGTGGGGCCGTGAGCCAAAGTTCTTCGCAGAAAAACAGCAGGAAAAAGTCCCCCAAAGCCAGCAACAAAGCCGGTGAAAAGCCACCTAGCAAAACCTCCCGCCAGGTTTCTAAATCAACAAAGAAAGGGAAACATGTGGCTGCTGTCAATGGAGAGAAAATGCAGACTGGGAGTGGCCGTAGTGGGGGCCAACCCAACAGCACATCCTCCAGTGGAAAGACTGAATGTATTCAACATGGTGATCCTGTTGCCCCTGTGAAGATGCCAAGTCAGAAGGGACTTTCTGGAGACTGGGCTTTGGGAAAGGAAAGCAAGCCAGCCTGGAATGACATGAGTACAGTCACTAATACCAACAACCTTCTGGATGATGATCAACGGGAATTTCAAGAGCCTTCCTATATCTTGTCCAACATTGCCTCTGGAATGGCAGATGTGCAGAGATTCATGATGGCCTCCATAGAGCCCCTTTGGGAACCCATGGAGCAGCAAGGCGAGTCCAACACATTCTACTCCCCTGATTCCAATAGCTTGAAATTAAAAACCCTCAAAATATTAGCTGGTACACCACAAGAATCTAAGAAAAAGGTTAATAATGGGTCATCAGGAGCTACTAAGAATCACAGATCAGTCAAAGGTGTGAGCAAAAGCAATGGGAAAACAGGAGTTGCTGATCCTGGTGCTGCAGACATGCCTGGTTACAATGAGGACTCTCAACCTGTCTTCTGTGATAAAAAGTACAGTAACATGAGCACTTTAGGCAATAATGGACCAACACACAAGAAATTATATCGCCACAAATCCAGCTCCAAGGGCCTGCGAGATGAGAAATATAAGGGGAAACGTGTGGAACGTGAACAGGTCCACAAAGATGAGGCTGGGGCAGCTTCTTTTGAAAAACTGAGGTAATACTGCACCAAAATAGCTAAGAAGAGATGTTTCCTTGGCTTTCCTACTACCTGCTGAGTCCAGAGTTCCTCATTTTTCCCTCTTGAAAGCAGAAATTTGCATGAGAGACTCTTTCCTATTCTCTTCCCTTTTCAAATTAAAAAGAAAAGAAAAACATGCATGGAAATCCCTGTACCTTTAAGCCACTCAAAATATCGGCCAATTTTGTTGTGGCTTGGCTAGGGATAAGTTCTAACAAAGGCTACATTTTCCTCCTATTCTGCATTAATTTTGCTTATTAAGAAAATTGAACTAAAATATGCTCTTGAATGGTTTTTGGAATGGAAGGGCTTTGCAATAAAGACAGATTCTGAACAACATAATCAAAAAGTCATGTAGACAAAAAGCCAAGATCATTTCAACAAAAGAGCATTACTTGTCAACACACGGCAATTAAGAGTGCTTTCTCTATCTTTCTGCATCAGACAACATCTAGTATGGTGTCAGTATATTTATATGGTATGACCCCTTTGTGGACATACACTAAAACTTACTAAGCTGGTATAAATTCTTTGATTTTTCTGCAGGGATTCCAACTACAATCTCCTAAAAGCAGAAACAGCATTTTGGGTTTTACCTGTATTTGAAGAAGAGACTCACATTTTCCAGAAAGACATTTAATGTTTGTGTTTTATTTCTTTCAAAATAAGCTTTGTGGTATGTATGTTGACCTGTAAGTGCTTAAAGAAAAAATTTACATTGTGGGAATAAGTCTTTGAAATCAAACTTTAATCTGATGTTCTGTGTAAAAGACTTTAAAAGTCATACAGTTGCACAAGTAGTTTATGCACTGTTTGCCCACAAGGAAAAAAAATGGAAAACATTGTGCCAAACTACAAATAAGTAACTGTACTGTATATAGTTTTACTTCTATATCAACATTTGGTTGTGAGTATTTGGGGGGACTTGTCCCTGTTAATTTACTAGAAACATTCCAGTGATTCTTGCTATTAAGCACCCCCACTTTTGTGGCTAGCACCTGTAGATCACAGTGGAAACAAATGTTGTGTTATAAAAATTACCAAAACAAAGGAAAATGTTTGAATTGTGCCAAATCTTCTTACCTCATCTCCCACATTCACCCCATCATCAGTTTAAAGCTCATTGGTGATTATTAAATCTATGTGTATATACACACATGTGTATACAATATGCATGTGTGTTTACATACATACACACATCCATGCATACATTCTTTTGACTGTTTTAAACTCTGCTACCTTGTGTGGAAACATGAACAATTAAGCAAGGCACAATAAAGATTTGTTTGTTCCTAAGTCTAAGGATTAAAATGTTGGAAAGGCTTGAAGGTCACAACAGCTAAGTCCATCAGGGACAGAGTATTCGCATTTACAGAACCTTGTACAAGGAAATAAAACAGCTGCTTTGAAAGTTTGTTTTCCAAAGCAAAATCTGTAGCGGAAAGTAATTTAAAGTGCAAAGTTATATTACTAATACTTTATATCTCAGTTTTATATATTTTATAATAGTCTGGGATAAATTATAAAATAGCTATAAAATTGACACTAATAATAAATGAAATACATAGATTGCTTTTATTTAAGTAGTTTCCTAAATGTTTTATTCCAGTTTTGTCAAAAGTGCACTCACAACATGGCTTTAGTGTTCTTTAAATGTTGAGCTTGCAAAGCCAATGTCATTTTTAAGAATGACATCTCAGATTGACAAAATTTTCCTTCCTGTGTTTAAATACATATAGATCAGGTAAGCTGAACAATATGTGGAAGCAACTAATTGAGGCCAGCTATACATAGTCTGAGGATGACTACTCTTTGATACTGTATAATAAACATAAATCTCAAATTTTAATAATATTAAAAAATCACATTTTTGGTTCAGCCCTCCCTTCCACTACCTTTAAAAAAACTTTCACAGTTCCAACATTCCTCACTACTAGCCTTTTCTTCCCCTTTATTCACCACTTGACTTCTAACATTTGATCTCTTTTCCTTGCACAGTTAAAGGCCTATGTGCCTGATGACTGATGCATCGTGGCACCGATGAGATAATGGATGTGAAAGCGCTTTGTAGATCCTAAGTGCTATACCAATATAGGGGATTAATATTATTAATGTTGTTGGTTGTTGTTGTTGTTACTATTCTTACTAATATTGTTACTAACCTATTAACTTGTGAATATAGAGGCTGGGGTGGGAGGGAGGAGGATAAGTGGGTGGGGGAAAGGGGAACTTAACAAAGCAGGGAAGATGTTTCAAAAGAATTTTTTTGAATAAAATAAGAGCAACCTACCTAGTCATTGACACATAGATCTATTCACAAATAGAGAAGCAACGTTTTAAAGTAGAGAGAAATGGAAAGGAGCTTATCATGTATATAAATATATACATTTCCCAGTCCATGATTCCTTTCACCAGCTTACTCTACTACTTACAGCTAGGTAGTAAAATGAACAAGCCCATGATCTAGATTGTGTGTGTTCATAACATCAGTCTTTTTTTGTCTGTGGGGATGAGTGGGTGAGAGGTCTGTGAGGAGAGTTCAGGCACATTCCTAGGCTTTGGCACAGTGTGCAGTGAGCCCTAGAAAATTACTTAGTGGAAAGGCACCAGCTGAAACAAGTCTCCTGCCCTACACAGCCATCCAAAAGAGAAAATAATCAAACTAGAACACTTTTTTCTGTTTCTAGATACTTTGATAGCTAGGTATTTGCGTGAAATGCTATGGCTATATCCTAGGAACTGGTTTTTGGTTTTTGTTTTTGTTTGTCCTGTTTTGCAGCTGAATTTTTTGCTTGGAATCACCAACTCAGCCTATATTGTGATCCCCAAAACTCCAGACCTCAAAGTCATCTTACTGGCTTATAGGAATGGAGTGCTTTCTATGTAACCAAAAAGTGGAAATTAAAAAAGAAATAAAGAAAATGTTCTATGAGTATAATGTGTTTTTATAAAAGTAAATATGGGAGCAGTTGTCCCAGATGTTTTTTAAGCATCAAGATGTTCAACTTTGGAGAATGGGGTAAGGATGGGGTAGGATAGCTTGAAACTGTTGGAAACAATTTCCTTGTCAGAACTTTATGATCAGTCCTTTGGAGTGGATACTCTTTCAGTTGCTCCTATGGAGCCCACTAAGGGCCAAGTTTAGGGCATGGTTCCTATATTTCTCCAAAGAGAACTGCTATTTTAAAGCACCTTCTTATCGGCCTGCTGTGCATTGTATGTTTTTAACATATAAACTGGTGGCTCATAACCAGTCAGTCGTACTGAAACCTAACAAGAAAGTGAATTTGAGAAGTGAGCAATAGGCCACTATTGATGATGAGTGAGAGATGCCCATAGTCTTCATTATCCTATGCTCTGCATGTTGAGCACTTAGCATTCTGTTGGCCCTGTCTCTGCTCTCAGAATTCTTTTTCTTTCTGTTATAACATAGTAGGTCAAACTTACTGGAGAGCTCTTATTCAACCAACTGCCTTAGTGGAGTGAGGACCAATGGATGAAAAGAGTGTTTTGCCCTATCGTTCAATTTCTTCAAGTCAAAACTCCTGTATTTTCCTTGGTCTGAAATTTCTGACTACTCTCTTCTCTCCTCTCCTCTCTGAGAAGCTGCTTCTTATTAATGCCTCCTCAACAGTCTCCTCTAACCTTTACTTTCCTGGAAATTATATCCTCTGTTATTCTTCTTTCCTAACTTTCATCAGTCTTAAAATTGTTCTTCTAGTATAGTATTTCAGTCTCCCAAACTGATAGAATCTAAAAATTTCAGCTAGAGACTTTCTTCTGGAAGTTTAGAGGGCTACCTTCCTAGTCTTAGTCACTCAAAACACACACACACACACACACACACACACACACACACTTGAGAAAAGTTGGAAACTACTTTCTCTTGAAGATGTATAAGAACGGGTCCAATCTCTTATTGTGATTAAGTGCTGTACTACATGGATCAAGAGTGCAGACACAATGGCCCCAGCCAGAGGTCTTCAGGACTTTGAAGGTTGTATTGGGACCTAAATAAGTAGCTTGAACCTGTAACCACCCTCTATGCCTCTCCATTGTCTCAGATATCATCTGCTTCACATATGCTGCTTTCTCACAGCTTTCCCTACTGACTTCTTGCTGCTCTGTGCAATTATGTGTTAAGGCCTTATCTTTTCCTTAATCTTTTCAAATTTCCTGCATTACTGTGTCCATCACTTCTTTAGCCATCTCTCTGAAGTCCTTGGTGCTAGGTGGGCTTTTGTGACAAAATTTTCACCTTCTCTGACTCTTTTCTTTACTGGGAAGAATCATTGCGGGGTGGGGAATACAAAAGAGGGTATGTAGGTGTGTGTGTGTGTGTGTGTGTGTGTGTGTGTGTGTGTGTGTATATAAGAGAAGCATGAAGGATGCTTCAAATGCTGTAATAGCTCTCATTCTGTATTATTCCACATGAGTTCTTGCAGTTCTTGTGAATTTCCATTTTAGTGGGTTTAAATTAGTGTTTACTGCATAAAGGAGAAAAGCATATCCAAGGACCTCTTAGTCAAGCTTGCTCTTACCAAACTGAACTAGTATGATGGAGATGCACAATTTACAGATTCTCCCAGAACAGTTCTGAGAAATAAAAGGAGTCAGAGCCGAGTTTCTATACTGAAGAGGGAAATGGAACACTAGCTAGTTGCTAGAACTAGAAATGTTTGTTTTCTCCTGTGTGAATGAAAAGTTGTCAAATTTAAGCAGTTTTCTTTTTCATTTGCGGAGTTTTTAAATGCTGCCAATCATCACAAAAATATCTCATTTTGTAAAATAAAACCAATATGAGTTTTGTTTTCTAATCATAAAATTTGCTAGGCCAATAGTTATATTTAGAAGGCTTAGTACCAAAATCAAACATTTTCATGACAAATAGAGGTCCTGTCAACATAATGTAGGCTAGGGAATTTTATAAAGATTTTTCAAAGACCCAAGTAAAGAAGAAAAAAATTTAGTTGGGCTGTTTAATTTGGGAAAACACTATCATCAGCATGAGAGTCCTCAACCAGCATGGGGTTGTTTTGATGACTACGCAGGCTACCCTTCAAGCCACATTTTTCACTCAACAGTAAGCAGTAGCTACAGTCATGAAGCAGAGATCCCATTGCAGTTATATGATACTTGAGGTGTACTCTTGGTTTGAGAATCATAGCTAAGTGATAAAACACTGGGGAAGGACACTATAAGAGAGTAGTTTAGTAAAAGTTTTAAGGAATGAATGAGGCTTTTAAAAATCAGTGTTTGGGTAAATGAATACTAAAGATAGTTTGGGGTAAATAAATACTAAAGACACTAAAGAAACACTCACCCCTATTATATGGAAAGGATGTCTGTCTATTCAACAAACTCAGGGCTTTCTGAGTCTCAAGGACAGCCCACTGAAAATGAAGAAAGATTACCAGGCATGGTGACTCATGCCTATAATCCAAGGCAGGATTGCTGAGAGTTCCAGACCAGTCTGGTCTATAGGATGAGACCCAGTCTGAAAAATTCTAAAAATTAAAGAAAGGAGGATGAGGAAGGAAGAAAGGAGGGAAGAAAGGAAGGAAGGAGAGAGGAAAGGAAAGGAAAGGAAAGGAAGGAAGGAAGGAAGGAAGGAAGGAAGGAAGGAAGGAAGGAAGGAAGGAAGGAAACGAAGGAAAGGAAGGAGATACTGAAATCATTCTGCCTCTTTGAGCAATGCCTGGTTTTACAGCACAAAAGAAAAGGCTTAAATGAAAAATAAAAGGGGCCTTTTGTTTTTCACTCCCAGGGAGGTAGAGAGCTTCAGAGTCTCCACTGGGATAGCTGTAGCACTGACTGGAGTTTGCTGCCTCCAGAGTTTTGAATGTACTTACTAGTCTTAAGTTTCCATAGAATTGAATGCACCTCTTCAGTAAGTTAAATGCTTTATGGTGCTAAAGAAAATGGTTATCCCCGTTTTTCTTCTTCCCCATGTCCCTTAAACATTTAAGAAAAATTAAAGTAAAAACATTTAGAGGCCCTTTTTATGAATGTAACCTGTTTCTGTTTGACACATGACACTGCGACTTTAATGTTAAGAAATTATTTGCCTTTTTTCTTTTAGAATTAAGCTTTATAAATAATCTGTAGAGTCAATTGAAGTATAAAGCTTAAGGATCACTCTTAAGACGCCTACAAAATCTTGTATATTTTTAAGTGTGCCAATTTGTAACATATTTTGTAAGTGTATATTTTTCTTAGAAAAGTGCTGTGAAGTGTCTGTATGTGAGAGTTCTCCTTTTTCTGCACCACTGTGTGCTAATAAAAGGATATTTACTTCGAAGTTTCTGGTTTTAGAAACCACAATACAAAGAAAATACACTTTTGTTGGGTATTTTGTAACAGAAAATCTGTTGTGAAAGAGTGTAGTGATCTTGTGCAAAAGAAAATGAACTTTGTGAGCTTCTTGCTGTTTTATAGAATTTCTTGTAAATTATTCTTGTAACACCTCTGGTTTTGTTGTTCTTGTTGCAAAAGTTTTAAATATTTGTGACTGAATGTACGGTGAAACTGTCATAATGTTACCTAGATGAGTTTTGTTATTGTTTATGGAATAAATAAAAGAAAAGTTTAAAATACTGCTTTAGAATCATATGTAAACAGAATTCAAAACGTTTCTAACTGAATTCATATCTTAAATAAACAGTTCTTAGATGTCTAGAGCAGTGTTTCTCAAACTGTCTCTGGTGAGAGAGCAGTTTTTCTTGCAATCCATCCCAGAATGTTACAAGACAAAACAAATGAATTTCAGATAAAGTAAAATGGATAAATAGGCCAAATAAGAGCCCACGTGTACATCAGTCAATGTGTAAAGCTGTCTTTCAAAATAAGCGGCATAGAGAAAAAGAAAAGAATTACAAAAGACTGGTATCCTGTTTGAGAACAAATACACTGATCAATATCAAGTTGCCATAAGACTGAAACACGCTAGCACTTTGAATAAAACCAACAGCACTGTCATCATTTGGGAACTTGTTAGGAATGCTGAATGCCAGGCTATTGTGCCAATTCTGCTGAATCAGAATATTAATTTCCGCAAGATCCCTAAGTGAATTGTATACATGGAAATGTTTGAGAAGCACTGGGCTAGAATTTTGTGTGACCCTCAAATTTTGGAAATATTTTCTAGTTTGTCCCTTCTTCAAAGATGTTAAAACAAATGGTATCCTTCATTTGTGGTCCAGATGGATTCTGCAGAGAAACAGTTCTCTCAAAATGTAAAAGCTGTTTGTTGAAAGTAATAAATGCTGATTTGCCTGGTACACAAGAATGTCAGATTCTCCATAATTCCCTACAGTTTCCACACTGTCCTACCTACTTTTCAGCCACAGTCTTTCTTTTAATCAGGATTTCCCAGTTTATGTCCTACTACAGTATTCCCAGTATGCTGCTACTTGCCATCTCTAGAACAGAAATTAGTCTTTACTTTTATGTCTGCACATGTTTGAAATGCTCATGAGAGCCTAGAGCCTGAGCTAACCACAAGTCATTGTAGAGCACACAAGCCAATACACACTTCCTTGGTTTTGAACATCACTATTCAGTGAAGCTGGAAAATGTGTAGGAAGGAGTGGTCCTCTTCTCACTGGAGCAGATCCACCTTCGTCACTTTAACTACCCTTTGGTTTTCGACAAATGTCTCCCAAGTTCCTGCATATACATTTCCAGTTATAGACTGGCCATCTACTTGAACATTCAGCGACATCCCCAGACCGACTTATTCAAGATTATTTTATAAGCTCTTTACCATCTGAGTGTGCCTTATCACAGTGAATTAATCTTGCCATCCACCTACTAACCTAAATCAGAAACTCTTCACCTTTATCTCATATCGATCTGGTTACCAAAAATACTTGCACCTTTCAAACTCCATTGCTAATACTTTAATTAAGCTTTAAAGGTTTAGTTTTTTGTTTGCTTTGGTTTTTAGAGGCAGGGTTTCTCTGTGTAGCCCTGGTTGTCCTGGAACTCATTCTGTAGACCAGGCTGGCCTCTTAACTCACGGAGATCAGCCTGCCTCTGCCTCCCCACTGTGGAATTAAAGGCATGCGCCACCACCACCTAGCATCTTTAATGTTTTTTAGCCTGTGCTATTTCATCATTGTCTTAATTCAATAAGTTTCAGAGTTGGATTTTTATACATAAAATTTCTGTAGAATCACAGAAATTTTAGCTTGCTAAATAATATTGAAGAATTAAATATTCATTATTAGTTCAGAGATAATTTTAGTGCCAAAAGATGATGAAGCAACATATTTCAAATGCATTATATTGTCTTTTTTTCCTCTTCACCATGTGTCATGGAAGACTGAAACTAGGGTTCCAAAAGTTTCCATCCATGGTCATTTGTTCCTATTGTTGAGGTTTTTTGTTTGTTTTTGTTTTCTTTTGGTTTTTTCAGGGCATCATGATGGAGAGGGTAGGACAAAGCAATGTTGCTCACCACATGGCAGCCAACAAACAGAAATACAGAACTATCTGAAGATAAAATTTATCCTTCTGGGATACGCACCCCTAGTAACTTACTTCCTCCAAATAAACTGTACCTCCTAGTTTCCACAGCCTCCCAATAATGGTAATGGGATAAATTCACCAATGGATGCATCCACGACCCAGTGACTTCTCAAAGCACATTTGCTAACACACAACCCTTTAATACATGTGCCTAGGAAGAATTTAGATTAAACAATAGCAAGTGATTGTGCTACAAGTGTGTGTGTTTTAATAGTTTTACATTTGAAAATATAGTTATTAAACCTTTCAGGCTATAGCCATCTTGAGATCTAATTATATTAGTGAGTCTTATCCACAAAAAAATTAATGCACTCAGAGCTTAATAGAACTTTAAAGGTTTTACAGATTTGTAACTACTATTACTGAGAGGGGACATAAATCCCATTCAACGTTTTCTTCACTTAAAATAAATTATCTTAGTCAATCTACTCTTCTGCAATAATACAAGAGGAGAACTATCCTTTATTGCCTACTTTATGACAACTACTCTGCGTGAATTACAATTTCTCAAAAACATGGGGAAAAGGCATCTTTCCTATCTTACATATAAGAAAATTAGGATGGAGAGTTACAGTACACTTCCTTAAGATGATATAATAAGCTTCCAAACACCCCACTAAAGTTTTTAAAGTCCTTTGTGTCTGTCCCTTTGTGATCCCAGGTTTCTAATTCAAGACATTTATTTCTAGCAGAAACCATATTGACTGCATACTTTACAAATAAGAATAATATTAATACTGGCAATCATTGTTACAGAATAAATAACTGGCTTTGTGTTGAATGTTGTATTAAATTTTATAGAAACAAGGAATTTAAGTGTAAAATGCATGGATTGTTCTCTTGGAATTCACAAACGAAATAGAGAGGTACAATTTAATAGTTTAAATAGAAAAGCATCCAATGGTCAATTTGTTTATTGATGTTATTTCATTTGTTTGGCAGTTCTGCTTTATTATTTTATGTCTATGAGTATGTATATGTGTGCACCATAGGTGTACCTGGTAGCCATGGAGATCAAAGAGGATTTGGGGTCCCCTGGAACTGTAGGTATCAATGCTTATTAACCTCCATGTAAGGTCAGGGAACCAGACCCCAATTCCCTGCAAGAGCAGTAATTGTTCTTAACTGCTGGGACATAAATCCAGCCCTTTTTTCTAGTTTTAAAAATATTTTATAATGTTTATTTAGATTTTTATTCATATGAGTGCTTTTGCCTGTGTGTACGCATGCACCATTTGAGTGCCTAATACAGGAGGAGGTCAAAAGAAGACATGGGAAAAGATAGAACTGGAATTACAGATGGTTGTAAGCCACCATGTGAATACTGGGAACAGAACTCAGGTCCTTTGGAAGAGCAGCCAATGCTCCTAACTGAAGAACTATCCCTGCAGCTCCATTTTTATAGGTTTTTTTAGAACTATATACATGAGCACTGCATCTACATCATTCCTACCCTTCTCTTTCCCTATCCAGCTCTTTCCACATCTCCACATCCACCATCCCAAATGTATGATCTTCTTAGGATATTACTTTTACATATATATATGTAAAAATATATATATATACTGACTCCATTGAGATTTGCTTATATTTACTTGCTTATATTTACATGTATCCATGGCTGATGACTTGGGATTGAACAATCTGTGTAGGAGTTTGTCCCTGGAGACAACAGATTCTCCCCATCTCAGTGGTCATTGACCACCTGTATGTAGCTCTTCATGTAGGGTTGGGACCATGTTGAGTTTCCTTATGCACACTGACATGTCAACTTGTCTTGTCATAATTCTGGTCTTGTTCAGGAAACCACATTGTTGAGAGTTTATGGGTGCATTTTCAGCTGGGTTGGGCTATTAATTGCTCCCCTCCTTTGGCAGCCTGCATGATACCCTCCTAAACTATGAGAACTACTCTGGTAGGTTCTAGGCTTCTAGGTCACTTCCAGCTTAATTCCTCCAACCCCTGTGTGTGGTATCTTCAGTGGTAGAACCTCATCTTCAACCTCTAGGAAACAACCAAAGACAAGAGCAATAGCCTATATTGTTGTTGGAGTCTTAGGCTCCCCGACCAACAATTTGAAAGGAAGTTTTCATGCCTAGTACTTGGATTTTTGTATATAATTTGTGGCTTTGGGAGAACATTATTACCCCAATTAATGTATTTATTCAAATTATATATCTTTGTATATGTATATGCATATATCTAATTTTTGGTAAAGATTAGATGATATGATTTCCTTTGTCTTTTCAAACAACCTTAGTGTTTTTATCTGTCCTCCTTCGTTGGTGCCCCCTCCCTTGTATTTCTTCCTTTCTCTCATCACCAGTTAAAATCTTCCCTTTCCCCTTCATATCACTTTATCCTGCTATCCCCCTCTCTAATGGTCCTCTCACATCCCTTAGTCACTTTTTACTTTCCTGGTTTCTGGGGTTACTCCAGGTTATTTACTCACATCTAAAGATTTGGAGCTAGGACCACAAAACAGGAAATACCATGTGATGTTTGACTTTCTGAGTCTGACATTTTGACTGTACTGAGTTACCTCACTCAGCATAATATATTCTATTTCCACGCATTTACCTAAAAACCTCATGATTTCATATCTTCACAGTTGAATAGTATCCCATTGTGTGAGGTACCTCATTTTCATTATCCATTCATCAACTGAAGGACATTTAGGTCATTTCCATTTCCTAACTATTGTGAATAGATCAGCAATGAACATGGTTGAGCAAGTGTCTGTGGAGCAGGATGTTGAGTTCTTTGATCTTACACCAAGGAGTGATACAGCTGGTAATAAACTTATTTTTAGCCTTTTGAGACTTCTCCACACCCATTTTCAGAGCAGTTGTACCAGTTTTCAATCACAGCAACAGTTAATGAGAGCTTCTCTTTCCCCAAATCCTCACCAGCAATTGTTGTTTTTTTTATATATATAAGTGTGTGCCTCATTTTCTGAATTGCACCATGTGTGCTCAGGTGCTTGTGGAAATAATATGGATGTGTTGGATTCCCTGGAATTGGAGTTATAGGCAGCTGTGAGTTGCTCAGCGTGGGGCCTTGTGGCTGAACCAGGTCCCTCACTGAACCATATCTCTAGCTCTAGGTTTTGTTTTTGTTTTATGACAGTCTCATGTAACCAGAAAAACTAAACAGCAGTTCCTCCTGCCTCAGCCTCTGAAGTACTGAGATTACAGATATGCATCACACTACCTGATTGCCAGTACCAGTTTAAAGTAAATAAATCACATACAAAGTGAAATTTCTACTATCCTTCAGAACCCAGAAAGGAAAAATCTCCACCCATCAGTGTTACAAAAATGTCACTCCCAATAACAAATATTTTATCGTCTACTTTCCTCTTATTTGGAAATCAACTATCAGAGCTTTCATGCACCCACCACATAATAGCTGTGTGATTTAGGATTAATT
This sequence comes from Dicrostonyx torquatus, assembly GCA_028555095.1. Lineage (NCBI taxonomy): Eukaryota > Metazoa > Chordata > Mammalia > Rodentia > Cricetidae > Dicrostonyx > Dicrostonyx torquatus. The sequence continues at coordinate 4,923,704 of JAQHUG010000121.1, forward strand.
ACTTTAATTTCTGTATTCCAAAGTCTCTGTACAAAAATCAAAGTATAATTCTAGAAATGTAGCTCAATGATTGAGCACAAGACCCTGAATTTGAGCCCAGCACAACACACACACACGAGAGAGAGAGAGAGAGAGAGAGAGAGAGAGAGAGAGAGAGAGAGAGAGAGAGAGAGAACTCATATTGGAGGAGTCTAACCAAATAACCTAGAGTTCTAGTATAACAATGTTATCCCTCTCTTAGGTTTATCATGGAGATTGAAGAACACATTTGTGAAGTCTTGGTAACAGTAAACAATTAAGTCTTGCATAACAATTATTATCGTTTATTAGATACGTGCACACATCTTCATAGTTCTTATTTTGACTTTTACAGGTCACTTCAGATGTTTGCTGCAAACACGTCTCTTTTTATTTGGCATTCATTCAGCCAAGAAAATTAGCAAACTATCTCAAAGAGACTGTGATCTTTATTTTGAGAAAGATGTCATTTTGAAGATAAATTTAAAAAGTTATTATATGAAACATTATTATTAGAGCTAATTTAATGTCAGTGGCAAGGTGAGATAAAGCTACAAAATATAAATCATAAAACCTGGACTCTACTTCTGAGTTTGCTGCCTAATTAAATTTAAAACACAGACAAATAATTTTCCTCTCTGCTTCAATTTCCCCACCTGAAAATGAGTTTGTAAGACATTGTTTAGCATTAAGAGCATGAAATGTGAAATTAGACAGCCTAGATTTTAATCTAAGCTTCACTTGCTAACAAGACTCACCTCAATTTCCCAACCTGCAATACATACATATATGCCACATATATATGATGCCTATTTCATAAAACTTAAGTAATAATTGAGATAAAGCATACAAAATATTCAAAGTGCTGACTGCTACATATATAAATTCCCAATAAATACTAGCTATTATATTAGAGAATCCCTCGTACAGTTTAAAGCCTATATTTTCTTATCTAAACTGCTGTGGCTGAAGTGGGATTTACTGATGGATCTCTGTTTACAATGGATACTTTTTCAGTATCTGATTAACTCAACAAGTTGTTGTTGAGCACCTCCTATGCTTCCTACTGAGGATGCAACAGTTGACAAAATAGAACTTTTTCTGTCCTCATGAAACAAATATTAAAAGCAGTTTGGCTAATTTAGCCGAGCGGTGGTGGTGCACGCCTTTAATCCCAGCACTCGGGAGGCAGAGACAGGCGGATCTCTGTGAGTTCGAGACCAGCCTGGTCTACAAGAGCTAGTTCCAGGACAGGCTCCAAAGCTACAGAGAAACCCTGTCTTAAAAAACCAAAAAAAATGTAATTTAAAAGTAAAATAAAAACCCTAAAATAAAATGACATACTTTGATGGACAGTACAAAGAAACTTGACCAGGCGCTGAAGAAATGGCCCAGCAGTTAAGAGCACTTACTGCTCTTCTAGAGGACCTGAGTTCAATTCACTGCACCCATGTCAGGCAGTTCATAACTGATTGCAACATCAGTTCAAGAGAATCTAATACCCTCTTTCTGTACCCGTTTAGCACTCACATGTGACATATGTGGAGCAGAGAGACATTCACACACACACAACACATACATTTTTTAAAATTAAAAAGTGAAGAATCTTTCCTGACACTGGAACTGGACTGTAATGAGAAAATTAAGAAGATGGAGAAAGAGAGCTCTTTAGGCAGGAGAGAGCATTCTCCTCTGCCTAGAAATCTGTCATATGGATGACAAAACATTATGAGTTTGACCATGTATAACTTTTAGAATAGTTTTTAAAAAGAATTGATTAAATCTAAACACGACAAATGAATTTCAACATAGGCAGAAATGTAAAAGATAAGCTTGGTTATCTTTGTGCCACATTTTATTTAGATATTAAATAGGAAAGTCCTCTGTCTTTTCTTGGAATTATACAAGTGTTAAATTATGTGAGAACGGTCCTCGTATAAAATCCAGACAGACATTACTTATCTGTGGCTTTAAATTAACCTCAATATGTTAATTTCTACCCTTTGAAAGTTGGATCCTTAAGCTTCCTCCTAGCTTAGACATATTTTATAACTATAAAACACATAACCACTTAATGCACAGTAACATATAACTTTAACTTAACATGCCACTACTCCAAAGCTTAAAAATATTTAAAATATAAATCTGTTTTCTTCTAATTCCCTCAGAACTACTTAGGTAGCTAACTCATCATCTTCCATTTTATAAGATGCCCTCAGGAAAGTATTAGGAATTGAACTTGAATTTTTATGTTCTTAGTAAACAAATGTTTTCCTTTCTTGCTATTTTAATCTTAAAATTAAAAGCGTAAAACAATGTCATTCCTTAAATATGTTAAGCAATGTGTAAGCTTCCTACTGTTTGTTTGTTTGTTTATATATTTTGGTTGGTCAAGACAGGGTTTCTCTGTAGCTTTGGAGTCTGTCCCTGTGCCACTGCAGCCTGGCTGTTTATTCTTGTTTTAATTATTGTTGCATTCATGTAATGAATACCTGAGAGAATATAAATAGAAAAATGAGAAGATCGGGTTAGTGAAATGGCTCAGCTGTAAAGGTTTGTGCTATCAAACTTGACAATCTGAGTTTGATCGAAGAGAATCAACTCCCTCAAGTTGTCCTCTGACATCCACACATGCACATCATATGCATGCGCACAATAGTAAAGAAAGTAATTTTAAAACAATTTGTAATCAACTTTATTACTTAAAACTTGGAAATGAACACATTCACGGATAAAAATAACCAGATCCAAAGTGCTTTAAAAGTTACATAATAAGCTGTTCTGACATTGTAGAAAATAACAGGGGAAAAAATTTCCCAACAAATGAGAAAAATTTTAACCAAAGTTAGATAAATGTAAGGGTGGTATTGAATGAGAATGTGAAAGCTTTTAAAATAAAAGAACAGTTAGATGAAGTCAGAATAATATTAAAAATACAGTAGAAAGAAGAAAAGGGGAAACACAGATACCATAGAAAGAAACAGAAAAGGAAAAAAGATTGTCCATTAATGAAAAGATCTATAAATGAGATTAGATTATACATATGAAGGAAATAAAAAATAAGATCACCAGTTTCTTAGTAAGATTAAGTAAAATAACTACTAAAAACATTGTAAAAAAAAAAAAGAAAATGCAAGAAGCAAAAGGAAGGGGAAAATAGAGTACTGAGAATCTCTCTGGGTCTTTGAAAATATATATCTATAGGCATTTATGGCAATCTCTAAATTTTCTCCTACATGTATTGGGGAGGGGAGGAAGCAATTACAGCTCTGGGATTGGTATAGACTGACCTGTCTTCAGAATTTCAAAACCTACTAAGTATTGATCATTCTGCTAGAGGGATGCAGCTGTGAGTGTCAAGGAGCCTGGAGCTTCAGAATACTGATTGTAGAACTCACTGAACCTGACGGTGTTATACACCAGATGATCTCAAGATTAGGAGTGTCAGACTCATATCCTAACTCCAGAGTTAGTCTCAACGAGGTCTTTTCCAGGCACTGAGGGTGAAGCTGCTGTTTTCTGTATAATTTATGATCTGGACCAAGCCTCCTGCCACATTAACTTTTTGGGTTCTCGGCATCCATTCTTTCCCGTCTTCACAAGTGGTTCCCACAGTAATCTCTCATCCTGGAGCTGTGACAGGTATAATTCAAGCTCATTGACTTGCAATTGTTCCCTGTTCTCAGTGAGAAAGTCAGCTTTTAAAAAAAAAAGTGGTTCCTTCTCTAGGTCAGAGAAGCTCTTCGCCATGGCTGGTTTATTTTTATTGACGAAGTCACCAGCCTGGCAGGTGCCACAACTAGAATTGAAGCTTGTAAGAGCTATGGGCTTCTCCTGCGAATAGAGTAGCCAGTCTGTTTTCACCGAAGCCACTTGTACGAAATTTTAGAAGAGGCTTCCACTTCAGTTCCTCCATACAGCTGGGACTGTATTAGTCTGGGCTCCTTTTTATGTGACATTCTTCTGTTTCACCAATTTTCAGCTGTCTTATCATTTCTTTTTGAATTTCCGAGAGCTTCCTCTCTTTGTCTCTTTGGAATAGAGTCTATTTTTTTCTTACTCTGATAGTTCTTCACAAGGTCACACAGAGGCTGCTTATAGTCTGCCATTTTCTCTTGTGTTATTTCTTGAAGCACAAACTATTTTTGTTCTTGAGCATTTTAATTAAATTTTATTGTTTGAGAGATTCATACATGTGTATAATGTGTTTCAATCAAATCCTTCCATTCTCAGTCTTCCTGAACTCCTTCTAGCATTTTTCTCTCCATGTACTTGATTTTCTTTTTAAAAAAATGCAAAACAAAACACCAAGTCCTATTGTTACTAGTGTGTCAGGGCCTCATTCTTCAAGACCTTGCAGACGCCATCAATTGCCACTATATCCGCAATTTGTTGTGGGCTTTGTGACCCACCTCCTGTCCATGATAGGATTTTGTCTAGCTTAATCTTTTACAGGTCTTGTACATGCAGTCATAGTCACTGTGAGTTCATATATGCAACTGCCCTGTGGTGTCCAGAAAACAGTTTTACAGTAGGCATCCAGGCTCTGAAAACCTCTCTGTCACACTTCCCCAGTGACCCCTGAGCCCTAAGAAGGGAAGGTGTGATATAGACATCTGATTTAGGGCTAAGAACTCTACAGTTCGTTATTCTGTTTGTTGACCCCTTGTGAGTCTGTGTGTTAATCACCATCTACTGCAAAAAGAAACTTCTCTGATGAGGGTTGAGAAATGTACTAATGTACAACACTATAAAACTGAAGATTTGGGGGTGGCTTCATGCTATGTCTGTTTAGCAAAATAATAGTCATAGTTTTTACTGTAAGTTCTATGACTTATCTATCCATGGATTCTGGCCCGTTAATGGTGTCAGACTTAAGTTTCATATTGTGCAGTGGGCTTCAAATCTAATCACAAAGTAATTTGCTATTCTCATAGTACTTGTGCTACTATTGCACAAGTGGGGATATCATCTCAGGTCTCTTTCTATTGTAGCTGGTTGGATTCACAGCTGGGTGAGACTGTTATCCCCCCGGCCAATAGCATGCATAGAGCCTTCCAGCACTACAAAAGCTGTTTAGTAGGGATGAAGCTTCCAATTTGATGCCACCTTGATGTATGTGTCTAGGATATGCAATGTCACCCTATTATAGGGTAACTCCACTGAAACTCTCTAAATATATTTTAATATTTTAAATATATTAGATATATTTAAATTTAATCATATTAAACAAATAAATTCTATTTATTTAAGTTTATATTTAAATTTAAATGTATTAAATAAATGTATTTATTTACTTATTTATTTACTTTAGGAAGCATCTATAATGGTAGGCTTCCATATGGATTTTTCAAATGCCTTTGGTATTAGTTATCATTCCCCATACTCCCTCCTTGTCCTGGCTAATTTTTTGTCAACTTTACATGGGATACATTTATTTGGAAAGAGAGAACCTCAACTGAGAAAATGCTTCCATCAGATTGGCCTGTAGGCAACTTTATGTGGCATTATCTTGATGAATGGTTGGTATGGGATGGCCCAGTTCACTGAGTGCATGCCACCTCTGGGCAGATAGTCTTGTACAGACTGAGTAGGTCTTAGAGATCAAGCCAGTAAGCATTATTACTCCAAAGTCTCCTGAAGATCCTGCCTCAAGCTTCATGTCTTGAGTCCCTGCCTTGTTTTCGCTCAGTGACTTGTGATTTGGGATACGTAAAACAAATAGACTTCTTCCCAAAATTTATTTGATCATGTTCTTTATCACAGCAATAGAAACCTAACTAGGATACTCCTCTACCCTGTCCTCCCACACCCTACCCCACTGAATCCTTCCTGCTCTATATTTCCCCCTTCCCACTTCAATCTTTCTAGCCCTTCTTCCACAATGTTTCCTGGGACTTAGTTTTCGGGGTTGTGTTGTAGATGTACCAATTTTTTTGTTCTCTGAACTTTTTCCAGTTGTGGGTTTCCATGATAGTCTCCATCTGCTGCAAAAAGAAGCTTCTTTGATGAGGAGAAAGAGCTACACTATCTATAGGCATAAGGAGAAACATTTAGGTTACAGTTAGAAATTATACTGGCTTAGGAATGTGGCAGTAGTAGATTCTCCTCTAGAGTTATAACCTTTCATACATGGATAGCTGAATATTTTTACAGTACCAGGCAATAAAGTACAGTCAATTCCCTATTACTAACTCTACCTTAAGTCCAATTAGACAGATGTTGGTTACTCCCAAGTTATAAGTGCTGCTATTGAATCCTTCAGCTTATCTTGCCATATTGGACATTGTGATTCATAGGCTTTACAACTGGGTAGGAGTACTAATTACTTTTCTTCTTTGGCAGCTTGCACAGATAGTATCTTCAAATGCTATGAGAGTTAGTCAGAGAAGAGGTTTCCAGGTTAGTTTCAGCTCAATTCCTCTAAGTCCTGTGACTGAAGTGTCTGCTGCCTTCAGCGATAAGGTCTTAAATTCATGTTCTGGGAGGCAACCTGGAAAAAAATGCCAATAGCCTATATCATTTTGGGAGTCTTGATCCCCTGACCAATAACTTGAAAGGAGATTTTTGTTGGCTAGTCTCTAGTTCCTATGGGGAGAGGGGGAAGCATTATCACTCCAAAAGACATAACTTAATTCAACACACATATATAGTGCCACTCCCTTTGGGAGACACTTTCTTTCAAACCACAATAACAACTTTACTCAGAGCATCAGACAATTAATACTCCAAGGGTTAAATAAGAGTTGCATAAATAAAATATCTATTAAACAAGGATAAGTCATAAATGCTGGGCAAGCCACATGGCAAAAAAATTTCCATAGAGGCATATAAATAGATAACAATAGCCAATTGTAATGAATAATCTGACATGAACTCATTCATATCCATTAAACCTAAGAGGAGCATAAAAGCATAATTCAAGAATAATTCCATGTTGTTAAAAAAAAAACTGAGGTCACAAAACTCTTGTCTTGTTTTCTTGGAATTTTCTCACAAACACTCAGAATTTCCCTTGTACAACTCCATTCTTGGACCATGTTCTGACACTAAGGTACCCAAGGGAGTTTGCTAGAGTTGATGACTTATTATTAATGAAGAATTGAAATGGGCTAGCAAAGCTTTCGATGAAGCCAGCTATGGATTTTGGCATCATTTATAATTTCTGAAATTTTGTTATTTTTCTGTGGAAATTATATATTATAATTATGTTTTCTGAAGTAATATCCTGACAGCAGGGAGTGCAATGAAAAAGGTATTCCATTTTAAAGTCATAACTTAAGCCTTCAATTGTCTGCCTTATCTAGCCATATTTGAATAGCTTACTGAATTTTAATGACTCCAGCTAAGGTAAACTGCTGCAAACCATGCAATTTCATCTGAAAAGGGTAAGGTGATGTTTATGCTTTAGGTATATTTGTGCATTACAATCCATATTTCATAGATGCATAATATGTGTGGTTGAAATACGTCTTGATCTTATGAAAGTTGAGGATTAGGGTTTATGTATTCTAAAGTTATTAGACAACAGTGGCCTGAGATGGTTTGTGTTTCCTTTAAGGAACTAAGTTTTTATAAGGGTGTTTGTCTGCCTTAATAGATCATTTGTTTTAGAATTCTTTTTTAAAGATCAGGGCATTTTTCCTTTTTTTAAGAAACTAAAAGTTTTAATTTAGTGTGTCTATGTTGAAGTGGGTTTTTTTGTTTTTTTCTTTTTTTATTATTATTATTATGAGAAAAATTTACATTTACTCCCATTGTTCCCGGCCCTCCCGCTCCCCCCCCTACCCCACCGCCCTCCCCCTGCATCCTTAAGATGGGGCAGGATACCCTGCCCTATGGGAAGCCCAAGACCCTCCCCCCTCCAT
>JAQHUG010000121.1:4968287-4979130 GCA_028555095.1 Dicrostonyx torquatus
ACTCATAAGTGTTTTTTAAACATAAAGCAAAGAAAACCAGCCTACAAATCACAATCCCAGAGAACCTAGACAACAATGAGGACCCTAAGAGAGACATACATGGATCTTATCAACTGGGGAATTAGAAAAAGACAAAATCTCCTGAGTAAATTGGGAGCGTTGTGACCATGGGAGAGGGTTGAAGAAGAGGGGCAAGGCAGGGAGGGAAGCAGAGAAAAATGTAAAGCTCAATAAATATCAATCAATTTTAAAAGTACCTAGAGTTAATAGGCCAAGCAATGATTTAATTAATACAGTTTCTGTGTGGTTATTTCAAGTCTGAGTGACCAGAACAACCAAATAATCTTCATAAAACATGAAAGCTACAACAGCCTTTACAGATGCCAATAAAACTAATTTTGGGTTACTAATAATGGGAGTTAATCATAAGGAAAGGTCCTATACCCAATTAAATCCTTGATTAGAACAATTAGAGGAGTTATTGATGGCCATTAAGGTATTGGAAATGACCCAATCAGAAGCAGTAAATATTTTCTCAGATAGCCACTATGCCACACAAGCATGCAAAATACTATTTTTTGCAAAATTAAAGTCCAAAAAGGATTCTATCTCTAAAACTATGCAAACAATTCAAGACTTATAGTCCAGAGGACTCCCTGGCACATATCCCACATCAGGTCTCATATGCCAGGAATCACAGCAACAGGCAATCACAGAGTAGACCACCTGATAATGACTACGACAGTGTCCTTGCCTTTGCTGGAACAGGCAAGGCTCCTCCATCAGCAATTTCATTGTCCCCTAAAAATTTGCACAACCTTTTACCTGGTTTATCATTGCCCAGCTGTAAACATTTAATCACAACCTATACATCTTAACTTGAGACAGTCTAGTCATTGGATTTGTGTGCCACATTTGTCCAAGTATGGGATCACATAAAATCTCTGCTAGACTCCTCTAAGCTTGTGGCATGATTCTTTATGTGGGGGTGGCTCTAATAATTCTGCTTGTGTCTCCTGTAATTAAGATCCTAACAACAATGGATGAACAAGGCAATACTCCAGATGTTAATGGCTTTGGCACATGCTGGACCAAAACATCGAAGGGAGGTGGTCCATGCTTGGCTAATGTAAATACAGGATACCTTTAAAGGCTTAGTTCTCCTAAAAGTCTTCCCTTACTTTTGACTTCTTGGAACCTTCTGGGGACCCCACCCCTTCGAGAACTGGTTGTCAATGATGGGTAAGAGCCTTTCCAGCAGGCCAACCTAAGACAGGCACAGCCCAAACTGCTAGGGGGTCCCTGAGGTGGGGTTTTGAAAATCAATAACTCTCACTAAGTCGCCCAGTAAAAGTAAAATAAAATAAAAAGGATGAGATGAGGCAGGGCAATAGTACAGGTGCAAGAAAGCACATGCAAATTCACAATGAATATGCAAAATTGGCCAAAACAACCTGTCAGTGGACCAAAAGCATGGTAACTAATGACACGCACTCCTAGCCAATCACAACACGCCAGCAGCAACTGCCAGTTTCAAAAGGACCTACCAAAAATGTTCCTGCAACAGTTTAATTTTCCTAACCCCATAAAAACTCCCAACCTTTTTACAGTAAAGAGCTTCTGTATTGGAATCTCAGAGTCTGTGTCATTGCCTCCACATCTTCTCACCCCTGAACCCTGGGAGATGGGAATCACACAACAGGCAGCAACAACAAGCCCACAACAGTACCCATTTCTGCCCTCAGTTTCCTGATAAAACGAACTGTTGATGAATGGATATGAATGCTGGGGATTTAAAGTAGAGCTGACTGTTTTTCATATACAAAAGTTTAGATTTTATAAGATTACTTTTTGAGATAAATAATAAAATGATCGATTCTTTCTTTGTAATCACAAAATGCAGTGAACCAGTAAAAAAAAAAAAAGAAACTGAGAAAAATACCTTGCTTACTTACACTTTGTTAATCTGTAATAAATTACTTGGGCATGTATGTTTGTGGGTTCTTGTGGATTATAATATGAAAAATGTTTAATAATGTAAGGGAAATGAGAAACATGTTGCTTTTCACCTATATTCTGTATTCATTATAATCTTTCACTTGAAAAATAGAATGTAACCACATTGTAATTTTTATGTCACTTGAAAGATTTTGCTGGGATATATAAGCTGTAAAGAGAAAACAAAGAGAGAGATGAAAGATTTTATATAAAGGGATACTAAAAATGTGTATGTGTATGTGTTTCACTTTTTTGCCTGCCCCAGAGAGTTACAATTTGCTCCACTCACCAGCCACAGAGAATTAAGGTTTATTCCTTTAGATAGAAAAGCCAATTGAGCGATTAGTCCACCAACTCCATGGCTCCTCTTTAATTCCTGAGTTGCTGAAGGCTGGTCCTTACTGTAGCATTCTAGACACCCAAACAGGGATCTGAGAATGCATTCTTTTGAGATTATCCTGGAGGAAGTAATTCTCTGGTGTTCTGTGTAGATAGGTTCTCACTCAAGAAGGTCCAGAACTCCTCGGCCACCAAAAGCCAAGTAAAGATGGGTGAGTAATCCAGTTGTGTTTCATGACTTTTCCTCAAGATAGGACAAGGAGAATCCTAAGAAAGACAGTTCTTTACTGTTATTAAACATACACTGAAGAAAAAACGAATTAAGATTAACATTGGTCAGCTGAGTGATATTCTTTAGTTTGTTCAGACAGTTAGCCCCTGGTTTCCAGATCAGGGAAATTTAGATGTAGAAATTTGAGATACAGTAGGGACAGATATTAAGAAATGGTATACAAAGAATGGAGGTAGAGACATGCCTCCTATAACATTTTCGCTTTGGAGTGTGCCTAGGCACTGGCAGGTGATAAAGAGCCTATGTGTGCTCTGGAGCCCTTTGCTCCCCCCCACACACACATGAGTAAACACCCTTGTTATCTCATTTAGGATCTAAGAAACAGGCAACAAAGTATCATCATCCTGACTAGTCTCCCCTGCAATGCCTCACTGCAAATCACTCCACAAGACCCCTTGAGACATGTAAATAGAGGCTGGTCAGATTTGCTACCACTGTAAGTCAGGTCCACTTTCACTGGGGAAAGAAAAGAAAGAGGAAAGAGTTAACAGGGTAAATGTTACAGGCTTGTGGGTATGGAAAATGGCTCAGAGCACTGCTCAACTGAAACTAACAAAGTTCTTGTTGATAGTGATAGTAGGGCTCCTGACACTATATTGGAATTTCTAAAAGGTGATCTGTTGTAATTGGGGGAGAGGTGTGGGTTATATTCCCAGCACCTAGCTCCCAGCCCCCAGCCGCTGGCCTGCTCAGCCACTGGTTGCTTGCTTATGCCCAAAATAATCACATGAGACTGTATTCATTTAAACTCTGCCTGGCCCATCATCACCACCCTCTTCTTGGCTAGCCCTCACCTCATAAACTAACCCATTATAAAAGTCTGTAAGTCACCAAGTGGTGACTTACCGAAAAGGTCTAACCTGCATCCATCTGCAACGGTGGCTTGTGGCGTCTGGCTCACTTCCTTCTCTCTTCCCAGAACTTCCTTTCTGTCTACTCCGCCCACCTAAGGGCTGGCCTATCTTACAAGCAAGGCGGAGTCTTTATTTAACCAATCAAAGCACAGAAATACAGAAGACCCTCCTACTCCAGTGATCCTCCAGTGCTACTTTAACCCCAGAATTAAGCTTTCCAAAGAACCCTGTCTATGAACAAATACATTGAATTCATCAGTGTGGCATAAGTCAAGTTCAGAGAGTGTTTCAACAATGGTCTCTGCTTTTGACTCAGCAGTGAAAACAGCCAAGTTTCCCTTGGTGAACTGAAGGCCATGTTGTTGATAACAGAACTATCTCAGGAAAATAGCTTACTGCTGTGTACAGAAAGTTATATTACAAAAGAATCCACTTATGAGGACACTTTTTGGTTAGAATTCACATATAAAACAAATTGCTTTATATTTCTACCCATTCAGGACAGTCTATGTTCTTACTTTTTCTTCAAACCTCCTTGTTACCAATTTTCCAGACATATTCCTTCCAGGTCTCTGACCATCATCCATCTAAACCATTGTTGCAGGGTTTAAGAAGATCCAAAACAACTCAAACACAAAAGCTCATACAAAGCAAGATCTTTATTGAAGGGTCAGCAAAAACTGACTGGCCAGAGACAACAATACAGACTTGGGAACTGACTGTGTCCCTGGACATTCATTTCAGCAAGAATATAAGCAGAAAAACCACAAACATCTGTGTCAATCAATACAGGATGTACGTTTTACAATGTAACCAATCAAATTAATTTCTCCTTTGCAGTTTGAGGAACTAGAGATGAGTAACAAGCTATTTCTCATCTGTTAAGAAGCCTATCGCCGGGCGATGGTGGCACATGCCTTTAATCCCAGTGCTTGGGAAGCAGAGGCAGGTGGATCTTTGTGAGTTCAAGACCAGCCTGGTCTACAAGAGCTAGTTCCAACGCAGGCTCCAAAGCCACAGAGAAATCCTGTCTCGAAAAAAAAATTTCTATAGAGAAAAATTACATAAAATGAAGGCACAAATGGAAGAAGAATGTCTACATAATTGATTCCTTTATATATATTTAATAAAGGAAATGATTAGAACAGCTGCAGCAATATGAGCAAATATATGAATTGTCACTCAGAATAAAGTATAATAATCTGACATTCATACAGTTGAAAAGGCACATGAAATCATAATAAAATAAAATAAATGTAATTGCAAACTACTAAGGAATAGATTTTTGCCTCTCAAATATGTATTTGATGACTTTTCCCTTTTATTTTTATTTTTTCCTCTTTTGAGACAAATGCTCACCCAGGATGATCTTAATCTTTTAGCCTCAGCTTTGCAGTGGCTGATCTCACATTACAGGGGCACACCATTGTGCTCACCCCGACACACCAGGGATTTTAGTGTAATGGTATGTTTTATTAAGAAAACTGACACTGTGTGTTGGCATTGAGCACATAACCCTGGCAGTGTTCAGTGAGATAAAGTTTTAAACAAAGTTAAGGGACATATCAAGGTCTCAGAAACACCTACAGGTAAATAAATTGTTTTTGTTGTGGTTTTGGTTTGGGTTGGGTTGGTTTAAATATTTTGAGTTTTGTTTGTTTGGTTGGTTGGTTGGGCTTTTTGTTTTCTTTTTTTTACTTTGAGACAGGATTTCTGTGTGTAGCCCTGGATGTCCTAGAACTCATCCTATAGACCAGGCTGGCCTCGAATTCTCAGAGATCTGCTTACCTGCTTCCCCAGTGCTGGGACTAAAGGCGTGCACCACCACTATTAGGCTAAATATAAGTTCTATTGCGTTCCTTTTTTTCTTTTTGAAGGGATTTGTTTGTTTGTTTGGCTATGTAGCCTTGGCAGACCTGGAACTCGCTCTATAGACCAGGCTAGGCTCGAACTCACAGAGGCCACCAGCCTCTGTCTCCATGTGCTGGGATTAAAGGGGCACACTGCCACTCCATTGTTTTATGCTGCATTGTTAATAGTGGCAAAAGACTGAAATAAGTAGCATAAAAGCTCAATTAAATACAATTTCATATTCTCATACTACATAATACAACATAGTCATCAAAAAATAATCAAAGAAGTGGATAGTGCATTGGCTAAGAGTTTTGGATCCTAGCACCTGTGTAATAAGCCAGTGTCCTCACAAATACTTGTAACCCTAGCTCCAAAAGGGACAGAGATATTTATAAAATTGTCTTTCAAAGCCATTTAACTTTTAAAAAATGTTTAAGTTAACGTTCCATGTAATAAAATGTAACAATTTATTTAGCTATTCTTCATTAATGGGCATTTGAGTTTCAAGTATTTGACAACTATCAACAAAGATTTTACATCTTTCAAAAGCACATCTTTTTAATATAATAACATGATTTCAGATAGTGCAGTTTATCTCTCTCTTCCCATTCTATTCCTCTGGCATAGCTGCAGACTGAGCTTTGGCAGGTGAAGGCTGACTGAGCCTTTGTGTTAACTGCACATATTATGCTGTTCTTTACTTTATTCTGAAACGAAACCATTGTCAAAGAAAGTGAGCTAGCACGACTCACCCAGAGATCTAACTGGCTTGCTTGCCTTGCTTCTGATGCCCTTTCCTCTACCAGAAGTTCTTGAATTGGCTCTGAGTATTCCTCAGGTAGACCTTGATCCTGGTTGTCAATTCCAAAGGTCCACAAAGGGTGGTGGACTTTATGAAAAAGCAGATCAAGAAGTGTGAAAGCCAGCAATACACAAGGAATGTGGCTTCATTTAGGATTGAAGTGGCAGGGAGAAAATCCCAATGAAATAAATTACAGCAAATCCAAAGGAAAACATCATAACAGAAAATGCACTAGAAAAGACGGTGGCAGTACTGCTTTGGCCTTGGGAATCTGGTTGGCACAGCAACAGCTTAAGGACCTTGGCAGCAGGCAGAGCAACTACAGTGTACTTTAAATGAACAGAGAAACACTGCCCAGGAGACTGTTTTAGCTTTAGAACTGTCAGAAGGCAAACCAAAGGATTATCTGGAAATAAAGGTAGAGAAGGCTTAAGATCTTAGAGGTCAATGTCTACATGAAAGGGAAACGAGGGATGTGCCCCCAAAAGATATCTCTAGGTCTAAAAGCAACGTGAGTGTACATAGAGATCACTGTGTTGTTATTGTTGTCAAAATACTATAGGTATATTTATGACATATTTATTTAAATATGCTTCTACACACTTAAGGACAGCAAATGATGTTTTGGTATGAACTAAGAAAAGAAAAATATATTTTTCTGTTATTAGGTCCAGGAGGCATAATGCTGATTCAGACTTAACAGAAAATAAAGAGGAAAAAAAGAAGCTATAAACTAGAATGACTTTTTATTCCTATAATCCCAGAACTTGAGAGATGAAGGCAGGAAAATCAGGAGTTTAAGGACTCTCTCAACCACCTAGCAAGTTGGAGACAAGCCTCAGCTATGTGAGATTGTTTCAAAAATCAAACCATAGCCAGGGATGATTGCACATGCCTTTAATCCTAGCATTCAGGAAGCAGAAGCAGGCAGATCATATCTGTGAGTTTGAGGGCATCCTGGTTTGCATTGCAAGTTCCAGGCCACTCAGAGCCATGTAGTGAAATCCTGTCTTTTTAAGATCAATAAAAATAATAATAATAATAATAATAGATTACCCAGCTTCTCTGCATGATTAACTAGAAAACATTCAGAAAGACATGTAAGAGAACTCAGTGGTTATGAGCATTTGCTGATAAAAACCTGACAACCTAAATTAATTCCTGGAACCAGAAGATTAGTGATGGTGCACATCTTTAATCCCAGCACTCAGGAGGGAGAGGCAGAAGGACCACTGCAAGTTCCCTGCCAGGCTGGGCTTACATAAAAAGATGCTATCTCAAAAACAATAATAGCAAGTCAAAACTACAAAACAAACAAACATGAACAGGAAGAAGAAACAAAATAAACCAACAAATACTGCTGGCCTTTCACAGGTAGAAAAACAAACAAATGTAAAACAACAAAAGTGGACCTTAAATAAACATGAACAAAAGAAGAAAATGAGCTTGTAAAATCATGTTCTATTGTCGCTGCTGTTGTAGCCTAGTGGGCACCAGTAGTCATCTTCATCCACATTCGGTTTCCCCAGACTCTACTTTCTTTTTCTTCTCTAATCTTCTAGGGTTTGAATAACCTGTAGCACAACATTCTTTTGGCTAAAGATGGAAGCATCAAAAATGGCTTTAGTACAGGAATGTGTTGAGGATGCTTTATGTGTCAGACGTGTGGGAACAATCGATGGACCTCTTTTAACCAGCAGAGAACTCAAGAATGTCCAGCATGGGTGGCAGCCCATGCCTTTAATCTCAGCACTCAGGAAGCAGAAGCATGTGGATCTCTGAGTTCGAGGTCAGCCTAGTCTACTAAGAGAGTTCCAGAATAGTCAGGGCTGTTACATAGAGACACCTTGTCTCAAAAAAAAATCTCCAGCATTAACAGCAGTGACCACAGGACAGAATAAATCTGCTGGGTTCATCATGGGAATGCATGCACCAAGGTAAGAGGCCATGGAGACTGCAAGGAATGTTGAGCCATGAATTTTACATGGAAAGCAGCAAGTAATAAACTTGGGCTATCTTCTCATAGTATGAAATCCTTTCAGTTTGTAGGAATGCATGAGACAAAGGCCAAGCATGGTGGTATATGTCTGTAATCCCAGTATTTAGGACACAGAGGCAGGAGGATGGTTATAAGTATGAAGCCAGCCTAGAATTTATACTGAATTTCTGGCCTGGTGGGGCTACATAATAAAACCCTGTCTCAAACAACCAAAAAAATGGAAACAAAGGTTTTTTTTTTTTTTAAGCGTAAGGTGGGTAATGAGGTAAAGAGGAGATCCTTCAGGGACTACCTCAACAAATGTCTAAATTCTACAAGAAGACAGGACCCAGTATGTCCAAACCAGTAACCCAAGTCCAAAACTTAACATCTGTGAATCCATATGGAAGAAGTCCCTATCTACCTCCCAGGTCCTTATAAAGACATCTGCTCAAATCTACAGCTTCCTTCTTCACAATGGATGTTAAACACAAAGTTTGAATGCAAAAGACCTCAACTTCCTCTCAACCCCAATTCACTCTCTCAAGAAAGATTCAGTGAAGTGAAGGACTCACATTTCTTAAGCTATATTCATTCAGTAATGTGTTGGGAGGGTATGTTGGTCAGTTTTCAGGCACTTTAAGGCATAATACCCCAGTGTGACAAAGATTAAATCCTTAAAGTCCATGTTTGGGAATGGGAGCACACTGTAACAGAAAAAAAGGCTTCCTCTGGGTCCTTCTTTTGTACACCAGTTGCAGCTTCCCTCAGGAAGCATTGCACATGACTGGCATCTCTGTCATCTTCAGATCACCACAGCACCTGCAGTTTCACCCTTTTAGTCCCATGCATTGTCCTGTGAGAAGCTGCCTGGAGGGACTCTCGATCTATAACATGCTGCTCAACTTCCCAGTATTTAATTTGAAACCTCTGCAGAAGCCTCCATTTCTCTACAAGCCTTGTATCCGCATCTCTCCAAAACCAGTATTACCTGGTCCATGTCTAAGTGTTCTACCTGAGCCTGCTGCACCCTGGTCACACTGGCCTCTGGGTGTCTAGCCAACTAAACCTGGAAAATGATTCTGTAGGCATTCCTGAGCAATACAGGCATTCTGGGGATATAAGAAAATATACACAGGGCCAGTAAGATAGCTCAGAGGAAGGACAAAGGGGCTTGCTGCCAAGTCTACTACTTGATTTTACTCACCAGGACCCACATGGTAGAAAGAGAATTGACTCCTGCACCAGGACCCTCATGGTGGAAAGAGAATTGACTCCTGCAACTGTTTTCTGACCTCCATATAAGTGTCCCCCCACGTAATAAACAAATAACTAAATAAACGCAAAGACAGACTCTGGTCTGGGCTATCTTCAGAACAAATTTGCACTTCTATATCTCTAAACCAGTGATAGCTAAGGCCTGGGCAATTGCTGAAGTAGAAACATTCCTCCTGTTTGTCCCAGCACAAAGCACTGGGTTTTTTTAATCAGTATTAACAATCTACACCGTTACACAGACTATTTTTCTAGTTGAACTCCAAAATTTTCAAATATTTCTCTGTTCCCTTTCATTGTCAGTTCTCACTGTAACTGTGGGTAAAAGCAGCCAGCAGTGCTCCTGCTGAATCTTGTATATTTTGCTGACTTCCTATTCCCGCCCATCAGTTACACTAGCTCACTACCTTTAAGCTTGGTCTCTCATTAAAGTCTTATGGCGTAGGAGATGCTTCTGTATTTCTGTTGCTTTCATTGGTTGAATAAAAAAACTGCCTTGGTTTTTTGATAGGGCAACCCTTGGGTGGCAGAGTAGACAGGACAGAATGCTGGGAAGAAGGGAAGTGTGGCAGACACCATGCTGCTCCTACCCAAGATGGACACTGATTAGAATCTTCCCGGTAAGACCACTACCTCATGGTGACAAACTATTAGAAATGGGTTAGTTTAAGATGTGAGAGTTAGCCAATAAGAGGCAAGGCAGAGTTTAAATGAATACAGTTTGTGTGTAATTATTTCAGGTATAAGTTAGCCGGGACCAAAAGCAGGCCCGTGGCCGGGAGCTGGGAGCTGGGAACACAGCCCTCCGCACCTCTTACTACAGTTGGCTGCCCAACGTGGTCCGCTAAATCCACTTAAAACCCTAAGAGGGCTTAAAAAGGAGAGAGAGAATTTAACACAGCTTTTTGCTGTTTCTGGATGGCATGCCACAGAGAAATTTCCTGATTCAGCAAAAGCAGCAGAAAAAAAAAAGCTGCAGCAGTTTTAAAATGGGGCTTCCTGGGCTGTGCCGCCAGTGTGAACTCCAACTATAAAGCATTTCAATGGCTTTTGTGGGACTTGATGTTTCTGTGCCAGCTCGGGATAGGGAAGAAACTACTCTGAGACCATGCCTGTGACTCAACTCTGTCTGGGTAGGCAGTGGGATCAGGCTTAGTCAGGCGGGAGAGCATGGTGGATTTCCACAGCCATACACAGAGATGTTTCCAGGCTGTGCACTGCTCGGCATGGCAGATTTGATTGTAACTCAGATGATGACTGTTTGTGTTGCACACTCATTTTCTGGGTTGGACTGCTGAGCACAGCTCCTGCCTGGTGGCCCCAGAACTAGCAGAAATGGTACGTCCTCCATTTTGAAATTGGAAGGAGGCGGAGCCAACATCCAGAGCAGCTGCAACTGAGTTGCTTAGCAATTTAAAAGCTCTTCAAGACAGTAGACAATTAAGGACAAT
>JAQHUG010000121.1:5001633-5012766 GCA_028555095.1 Dicrostonyx torquatus
ACAGGCTCCAAAGCCACAGAGAAACCCTGTCTCGAAAAAAACCAAAAAAAAAAAAGCATTCATGAACAATATCACATATTGAGGCAGGAAGCCAAACAGAAATTAAATCACAGGTCTCAATCTTCAGGAACTAGTCTCAGTCTCATAAGAGATAAATTAATCCTCTTCAAGATGACACAGCTAATGAACTAACCAACTCTTACTAGTCCCCAGATCGTAATAGTCTCACCATCTCAACACTGCAGCACTGGGTTTTCTAGGACCATATTTTTTCTGGAAATATAGGCAATTACAACTAACCCATGACAATAAATTTATAATCTAAAAGGGCAACCTAACCATCCAATGTTTCAATAGCCCCTTTACTTACACCATTTTTGAGGTTTTACAAGACTTATATAATTTCCCTCCTACATCACTATTTTTGATTCTAGGAATTAGTCTTGTCCTCAATATTTTTTTCTTAAAAATATGGTTTGACGGTAGGGCTAAGAATGAGGTGCTTTTAAAAATGGGACAGTCTTTACATACTGATACCTAGCTTCTCAAAAAAGAAGTCAGAACTCTGAAGAAGGATACGAACAAATTTAACTAACAAAACTTAGTTAATTGAGGTACTTTTAGAAATGGTACAGACTGATAGTAATTTATTTAAAGGAAAATTCAACACTCTAGAGAAGGATACAGCCAATTTGGCACATAAAACCCAATCAATGACAGTGGGTGCTGAAACATTATTTGAGAGAATTTGTACTGTTGAATGTATTAATCAGACTCTGTCAAAGGGGTATGACAGATTGACTGATAGAATGTCTCTCCAAGAAGGCAATATGCATGCTATGAAGATTATGTCCAAGGATGAGACATTATCTTTACTGGACAGACTTCATACCTTGAAATCCTTAATGAGGGCATTAGAACAGAACACTAGACAGGAGATCCAGACATTACAAAAGGCAATGGTAAATACATTTGAAAAGATTGAGGAACTTATCGAATTTGATGACCATGGACAAAAGGTATAAGGACAAAATTTAGCCTCATCAGTATGTAAAAACCTCTGGGATAGCTTTCCCAGAGTCCTGCCTGCCATTCTGGAATAACATCAGAAAGAGTATCTGGCCCCAAGTACCCTGAGGTTGTCAAAGAATATTCATGGGAGCCTATACGTATGACTGATCTGAAGGAAATTAAATAAACAATTGTAGCTTACAGACTACATTTGTCATTTGTTAGGGAAATGGTCAAAATGTGGGCTTCAAGTAACATAGCAACACCACAAGACTGGACTCAGTTAATCTAAGCAGTCCTAGAAAATGGACCGCAGTTGCTTTGGAGGTGCTATTTTAAGGAAGAAGCTAGAATTTTAGAGCAACAGGAAAAAGCAAAAGAACTTGAGATTTCCCTAGATCAAATTCTAGGCAATGGAATTTACTCTGATCCTCAGGATCAAGCTCTTTATGATGACCACACTTTGTCCCTGTGTGGCACAGCATCTTTAAAGGCTTGGGACCAGATTCAGGAATAAGAAAACAGAGTTGAATCATATCTTAGGGTTAAACAGGGTCAGAGAGAACCTTTTAGTGACTTTTTACAAAGACTAACTAGTGCTGTACAAATAGGGGTAACTGACCCAGAAGCTGGATGTATAATAATTGAATCTTTGGATTATAAGAATGCCAACATAGAATGGAAAAGATCCTTGGGCCTTTAAAGATCAGATCAACACCCATGAATGAATAGGTCTTGCATACAATGAATGTCGAGACACTTGACTATGGTACTGAAGCTTGGGTAGGAGAAGCAATTCCCACTGGTAAGAGAAGACATCAAAATACCAAATGTTTTAATTGTGGTAGAAGGGGACGTCTGAGAAGGGATTGTAGACAATGGAGTCCTAGGAATAATGCCTAGAAGACTCAGCCTTCAGGTATATGTAGGAGGTGTAGCAAAGACTGACATTGAACCAATGAATGTAGGTCAGCAAAAGACAGACAAGGTAACCCGATACCATCAGGAAATGCTGTGGTGGGCCTTTTGCAGGCCCCCCATGATGAATGTGGTCCAGTCATTCCCAGTTACTGTGGAGAACATGTCTCACCTAGAAAACTTAAAAAATTCAATGCATGCTATAAAAAACAATACTGGTCTAAATGATGGGTTAAATGTGGAGGATGAGTCAAAAACTCCAGTAGGACTTAGGAAATATATATTCTGGCAGACATCTATAAATGATCAAAGACCAAAGATAAGAGTGTGTATAAATGGCATTTTTATTGTATAAATGGCATTTTTATTGAAAGCTTACTAGACACAGATGCAGATGTAAATATCATTACTGCAGAATCTTGGTATCCGAATTGGCCTCAGATACTCAGTTCCTAGGAATTGGAACCCTATCTCAGGTAAAACAAAGCACAAGATGGGTTGAATGCCTAGAGCCAGAAGGACAGAGAGGAACACTGAGGCCATATGTAGCTAAGATTGCAGTGAATTTGTGGGGTCATGACCTATTTCAGCAATGGAATACCCAGATTAACATTCCTGCAGTCCCCAAAACTCATGTTTCTGGGTAAGATATTAGAAATATTATAGATGACGGTCACCAGACTTTTGGGCTGTACAAGAACACAAAGCAACTGATAAACCTTCAGAGATACTAACAGCCCTACTTTAAAATGGTTAATTGAGAAACCAATATGGGTTAAACAGTAGCTTTTAGCTGAGGAAAAGTTACAGGCTTTAGAACAGCTGGTACAAGAGCAACTAGATGCTTGACATATTGAAGAATCTACCAGCCCTTGGAATTCTCCTGTATTTGTTGTTAAAAAGAAATCTATAAAATGAAATTCCAGATTGTAGAGGACCCATAGGTTAAATAACCTTGTTAATAGATCTAAGATCTGTCATCATTCTCCATTTTCCAGATTTCTCTATTACCAAAGGGATGGCCTCTCATAGTTATTGATTTAAAGGATTTTCTCTTCCCTATACCTTTACAAGAAAAGGATAGAGAAAAGATTACCTTCACAGTGCCTACTTATAATAATTCTCAGCCTACTAGGAGATATCAATGGATTATACTGCCACAGGGAATATTCAATAGCCCCACCCCGTGCCAATACTTTGTCAGTCAGCCATTGGAAATAACATGTAAGAAATTTCCTAAGTCTATAAAATACCATTACATTGATTACATTTTGTTATCTGATTCAAATACAGATACTTTAGAATGGATATTTGAAGAAGTAAAAACCATTTTGCCTAAATGGGGATTACAAATTGCTCCTGAAAAGATTCAAAGAGGAGATTATATTATTTACCTAGGTTACAGAATAGGTTTACAGAAAATTAGAACACAAAAAGCACAAGTTAGGAGTGACTGGTTGCAGACTCTTAACGACTTTCAAAGATTACTGGGAGACATCTCCAGTCTATGACTGGCTGTTAGGATATTGCCTGACCTAATAGTTCATCTGAATAAAACTTTAGATGGTCATAAAGACTTAAATAGTCCCAGAGAATTAACAGCTGAAGTGATAAAGGAATTGATGACTGTTGAGGAGAAATTACAGGAGATACATGTGGATAGGGTAAATACAAATCTTAATCTAGTCGTATTGCCTTCCACAATTTCTCCTATAGGAATTTTAATGCAGAGGGATGATATTATCTTAGAAAGGGTCTTTTTAAAACCACATAAACCAAGTAAAAAATTTAAAACTTATGTGGAAAAGTCTCTGAATTAATTATAAAAGGTAAATTGAGACTTCATCAATTAGCAGGTATAGACTGTGCAAAGATTATAGTGCCTTTTATTGCTGATGAAATAAAAAAGTTATGGGAAGACAATGAACCCTGGTAAAAAGCTTGTGCTAATTTTTGTGGAGAAATTAATAGCAATTATCCCAAAAGCAATAGACTTAACCTTATAAAGAGTACTTCTTGGATTCTCCCCCAAATTGTATATGATGCACCAATAACTGGAGTCCATACATTTTATACTGATGCAAATAAATCACGGAAGCCAGGCTACAAATCAGAAGAATTAAGTAAGGTGGAACAAAGCCCTTATAATTCTGTCCAGAAGGCAGAATTATATGCTATTCTTATGGTACCAAGGGATTTTAAAGAACCTATCAATATAGTTACTGACTCACAATATGAAGAGTTGTCTTGCATATTGAAACCACTGAATTTATACCAGATGATATGGAATTGACTTCATTATTCATCCAGGTGCAAGACATAATCAGGAATAGGCTTTGTCCTATATACATAACACACTTCCGATCCCACATGGGTCTAGCAGGTCCTCTAGCACAAGGTAATGCAGAAATTGATCAATTATTCATTTGAAATGTGTTGCAGGCATCTGAATTTCATTAAAAAAATCATGTCAATTAACAAAGGTTTAAAGAAAGAGTTTTCTATTACATGGTAACAACCTAAGGAGATAATAAAGAGATGTCCTACTTGCTCTTTCTATAATCAAACACAATTGGCTGCAGGAAGGAACCCTAAGGGTACTCAAAGGAAGGAAATCTGGCAGATGGATGTGTTCCCCTTTGCAGAATTTGGTAAATTAAAATATGTACACCATACCATAGACATGTACTCAGGTTTCCAATGGGCAACTGCCTTGAGCTTGGAAAAGGTTGATTCAGTAATCACGCATTTATTAGAAGTTATGGCCACCATGGGCATTCCTGCACAAATAAAGGCAGACAATGGTCCAGCATATGTATCTAAAATACTGAAAAGGTCTTTTGCCTGTTACAATAAAAAGCACATTACAGGTATATTAAATAATCCTACAGTTCAGGCAGTTATAGAAAAGTCAAATCATACTATAAAGGTTATGCTGAACAAGCAGAAAGGGACGGAAAATACCTCCAGAAATAAATTTCATAATTCTTTATTAACCTTGAATTTTCTTAACACTAATGAGAAAGGAACAGCAGCAGCAGAGAGGCATTGGATAATGGAAAAAACTTCTGAACTGAATCAACCAGTGTGTTTCCAGGATGTGTTAACCTCACAATGGAAACCAGGAGATGTGCTGTGTTGGGGAAGGGGTTTCACTCTTGTTTCCACAGGAAAAGAAAAACTATGGATACTGTCAAAATTAAAAACTATTCACTCTGAAAAGGAGAAACCTCTTGGAAAAGAGAAATGACAGCTCATCCACAATGGTCACAACCATACAGGTGGTAAGGAAAGCATATAGGGTTGGGGCAGGGTTCTGATCTTATCTTTATAGGAAAATACACATCTTCAAAAATTCAAGAGACCCTGGATTTTTGAATGCTGACAGAAGGAAAAATAACTATCCACTAAGGATCACCTAGAAAAAGGAATACGAGTGATGAGTTCAGGTAATTAATACATATACATTTAAATAGATAGATAGACAGATATAGATGTAGATATATCTTTATGAATATATAGAGCTGGGTTTGGAGTTGGTCAATGGCTCTCTACTTACTTATCTAAATCCAAGTGTGTTGTTAAAAGGACCATTCAGAGCTTCTATCTCATATTGGGAACCATCTAGTATGGGACAGAAGGAAGACTTTAGGAAAAATTTTACTTTCTTCATGTCTATTTTGTCTATATCATAATCATTATTGGATGTATATCTCTATGAATAATGTTTATATTTTCCACAATGAACAGTAGATTTTCCTACAGATCCTTTCCCTGAAGTAATCTTTGAAGTTTCCATGAAGAAGATGTGGCCCCACAGCAACAACTCTGCCTGGTGTGCCTGGTTGAGATGACAACATGATGGTGGTAGCACTACCATAAGACTGTTTTCTTTGGGGGGGGTACCAGCTGCTGAAATGGTGCACCTTCTCATGACATTCTGGCCAGAACTCCAAATAAGAACTTTGGAAAACCCTATTGACTGCTTGGAAATCATTTGCAACTATACTAGACAGGAATTTTGAAACTTAACCATCACTTTACTTTTTCAGAATCCCATTAAGAGGACATCACACCTATGACATGACGGGTGGTGGTGGCACACGCCTTTAATCCCAGCACTCGGGAGGCAGAGGCAGGTGGATCTCTGTGAGTTCGAGACCAGCCTGGTCTACAAGAGCTAGTTCCAGCACAGGCTCCAAAGCCACAGAGAAACCCTGTCTAAAAAAACCAAAAACAAAAAAAAAACAACAAAGTCAGATCATTTAGGTTTCTTAGATATATAGACTGTGTTCTGTCTAGACAGGTGATCTTCAACCACTTCAAGGATTTGTAGGGATTTAAATCACTTAGGGTTCTGTTAACATGAGACATGATTGCTCCTGACAGCACCAATCTATTCCCAAGAGAATGTTGAGCACCAAAGACACTCCACTAGAAGTTTGTTTTCTTCTTGGCACAATTGGCCTTTGGGCAAGGAATTGACCATACCTCAATCACTGACAAGGTACCTGGTATCCGGAAATGGATAAGCAGGACTGTCAAATCTTTCCAAGACAAGGTAAGATGGTTCTGAAAAATTTCCTGCCTCTGAAAGTGGTCTGTCAGTTATGCTAGGTCTTAGCCAAAGTTGGTTGCTTCAACATAGCAAATGAGACTTTGGGTGATTGCTCAGGTAACTAATTGTCTCTGTCATATATTGCTCACTTTGGAAGCTGCTTGATTGTACTTCATGCCTGCTCAATTAATATTATCTCCCTTTTTAGGCCTTTATGGGGTTGAAGGTTAGATAGTTGTAGTTACTGTGCTCTTATGATCTAGTCAAGCCATTTCCCATACAAGACAAAGACTCCTTAGAATAGGATGTTTATTAAAACATTTAGCATATGTTCCTTGCTTAATATTGTTTATGCTGGTTGTAATTCTAATTATACTTGATATCTGTTCCTCGTGTATATAGTTATGTATTGGGTTTGGAATTCTCTTATTTAAACAAAAAGGGAAGGTGCTGTGGTAGCACATTCCACTCCTTCAGCTAATAGCATTTAAGATACCACTTGGGCATAGACTCTTATACTGTAAATGGAGCTGCAAAGCATGCACTCGCTCTCCTGCTTCTGGCTCTCGCTTCCAGCTGCTAGACTCTGGTCCTGTTCGCGCAGAGGACTGTTATCTAGGACAGTGATCTGTAATTTTCCCTTAAATAAATAACCCTTTATTATTCATAATTCTGAACTGGTATGGGATTATTTTGTGATTTCTGCCATCATTCTGTTATGATGCCTGGCTTTTGTCATGCCTTCACTCTGGAACCGTAAGCCCAAATAAACCCTTTTTCTGAACATTGGGTTTCATCACAGCAGTAGAAAAGTAACTAATACATGAACTGATACCTCTGAAACTTGCTCCTTTAAGTTGTCTACGCAAAATATTTTACCAAATCAGCAAGAAGGGCAACCAATGGTGCTTTTGTGGTCCTGTCCTAGAAAACAGAGATCCTGGGGCAGCCTCAGAATTCTTCAGCAGAGCTTTCTGTCTTCCATAAAATGAAATGAAGAAGCCCAATTCTCTTGGGGCCTAGTGATATGAGCTGCTCTGACTGTTTTGTTAATCAATTTTGAAATGTCATTTTATATGTACAATTCAAAGAGCACTGAAAATATGCACACTGGAACAACCCTCCCCACCACGATATAGAATGTTTCTGTCACTCCAAAATATTACTTCATGCTGGTGAAGTGACTCACGGTAGAATAATTACTTGCTTAGTGAGTGCAGGACCCTGGGTTTAATCCCCAGCATTTCAAAATAAAGTTACTTCATGTCTTATGGCAAAACTCCCACCTTAGGAGCTATTAATCTGTTTTTGTCACTATTGGCAACTTAGTTCTTCTGAGAATTTCAACAAGTGAGTATATGCAATATATACTGTTTTATTTCTACTTTACTTCACTTGGCACAAAGATTTTAAGGTTAATCCATCTTAGTGCATATACATCAGTAATGGGTATAGGGGTGCTGCAAGGTAACTTCATCAGAGAACATGGGGACACATTTAAAGCCAAAGAGAAAGTTATTTACTTTCAATGGCCAGTGGCTGCACAGGGAACTTGCCCAAATCATGCAGCCATTAGCTTTTCCATTCTTGACTTTTTATTAACAAAAAACAACATCCTGGTTTGACACATTTCAATTAACAATAGCAGTTAGCAGTAAGCAGAACTGTAGAAGCCAAGAAAACAAAAATAGTACATTTAGGAACTTTCCCAGAACTATAGGCTATGATGTATTAGGTCTTTGTTCTCCTTTTAACAAGTTTTGGGGTATATATTGCTGGGTTCTTAGGTTACAATGGTACCTCTAACATGGCATCAATTGTGCTAAGGTCTGAAAGCCTCTTACATTCCCCACTATGGGTAGGAGTCAAATTGTGGACTCCTCATGGGACAGGGGTTTAGTTGTATCATACCCTCAATAGTAAAAATTTAACAGAGTTTAGTATCTTACATAGTTAAGTAGGCAATTAAGCAAGCAGAGTCTTATAGGAGCAAAAGGATTAATGGCCCAGCAATTGTTATAAGTAGAATAGTTAACCAGGGAGACCAGGAAAACAAGAATAGACAATAGTTATCAGATTCTTAGCATCTCTTTTCTCTCTCCTTAAGATTATTTCTGACCATGGCCAAACTTTCTCTAATTACCCCTGACTAGTTGGCACAGAAGCAACAAGTTTCTCCCAGTGACATACAGACACTCCCTTGCTTTATGAAGAGGAGGTCTAGACATCTTCAATTCTGAAGAACAACCTCTACTAAGGAGTCTATCTGAGCTTTCAGATGGGAAATGGGACTTACTAGATGGCCTAGATGTTTTATTTGAATGCTGAGCTCCTCAAAGTTTTTATCCCCCACAATTAAGGTTGAAGTTCCAACTGCAGTGGAGCCTGCAATATCCACCCTAACCTAGAAGGGAATAAGAATGGGAATGACTTGCTGTACATGGGAAAGCTCAGAATCTAGATTTAGGTGGGCCCTACCCTACTCTTCATTATATATGAACACCTGTGCTATAACATACACACAGATGCAAGGGAGTGGAATTTCCTACAGATCAAATAACTCAGAAGATACACATTTGGCTGATCCATTTGTGCAAGCAAAACAGGTAATGTCTGGGGCCTGTTACAATGACACACATTTGTTCACAAGGCCCTTTGTTTAATCCCAAATACAACCTTCTTCATCTTTATCAGAAGAATATTTACACATCATGAAATAAGTAACTTGAAGTATATGCCAGAGAATATTATACAGCAGTTTATTGGAACAAACTGGAAGGAGAGAGAACTTGAGTTCGTGTTCCACATTCCTGAAAGTCTAGATCCTATTTTATTTTTTTTCTTACAGTGCTGGGGAGAGAACACAAGGCCTTGTGCACACTAGGTAATGTTCTACCACTGAACTATAATTCAAGCCTCCTATTTATTAATTTATGTTATTGAGTAATTCTTTTTTGTATGTTTGCAATATGTGGTATTGATCCTCCTGCTTGCCCATAGTGATCTTCAAATCTTAGACCTTACTCCAGGGAAGTCACCCAAAAGATAATTTAAAAGTCAATTTGAGGTTCCTTTTAAAATTTCTTATTTAATTTACAAGTAATGTGGGCTTCTGATAAGCATGAATCCAAATATTTAGCAGAACTCATATTCTTAAAAGAATTCCACTCTCAAGCCAGGCGGTGGTGGTGCACACCTTTAATCCCAGCACTCTGAAGGCAGAGGCGGGCGGATCTTTTTGAGTTCGAGACCAGCCTGGTCTACAAGAGCTAATTCCAGTACAGGCTCCAAATGCTACAGAGAAACCCTGTCTCGAAAAACAAAAACAAAAACAAAGCAAAAGAATTCCACTCTTTTAAATTAAAACTCATTTTTAAAAAATATTTATTTATTTATTTATTATGTATACAATATTCTGTCTGTGTGTATGTCTGCAGGCCAGAAGAGGGTACCAGACCTCATTACAGATGGTTGTGAGCCACCATGTGCTTGCCGGGAATTGAACTCAGGACCTTTGGAAGAACAGGCAATGCTCTTAACCACTGAGCCATCTCTCCAGCCCCCTAATTTTAAAAAATAAAAAAAATATGGTATTGATCAAAATGCCTTTTTCCTACACAGATATCCATTTATTCCATCACCATTTATTGAAAAGATTATCAACTGTCCTTTGAATTGATTTTGTGTTAAAAAAAAAAAACTGAAATGCTAAGAATGACATCATACACTTGTAATAGACTTAGAAGACTGGGGCAAGACAATTGTAAGTTCAAAGTCAATTTGTGATAGTCTTAGATTATATCTTATAAGCAACTTTATCCAAAATCTAAGAAGTCAAGCTTCTTTGGCCCTTCAAGATGGACTTGATACCATTGTTTCCCCGAAAAACTTCTAACTGTTCAGCATTGTATTGGGACTGTGAAAGTCTTCTACTTTTGAAGTACAAATAATAAAAACTCAGAAACAAATATTGGGGTTCAATCTGAAGACAAGAAAGTTTGAATTTCAATAGGCATTTGTTCAAATGTTCTTGACTTTTCAAATATGGGTATTTTCCTGCAAAAACAAGAACAGAACCATGCCCCAACCTTTATAATGTTTTCTTACAACCTGTAAGATTGCCAACTCTGTGGATTAGCTGTCATTTCTCTTTATCAAGAGGTTTCTCATTTTCAACTGGATCTCGATTAATTTTGAAGGTATCCATAACTTTTCTTCTCCTGTAGAAACAAGAACACCCCTTCCCCAACGTAGCACATCTCCTGGTTTCCATTATGAGGTCAATACATCCTTAAAATATACCAACAGATTTAATTCAGAAGTTTTTTTTCTATTATCCAATGTCTCTCTGCTGCTGTTGTTCAATTCTCCTTAGCATTAAGAAAATTCAAGGTGAATAAATCAGGGAAGGCAGGTTACAAATCAGAAAATTTAAGTAAAGTAGTACATAGTAAAAAATGCAATCTTACCAAAAGCAATCTACAGATTCAATGCAATGCCTATCAAAATCCCAGCAAAATTCTTCACTGACCTCAAAAGAATGGCACTCAACTTCATATGGAAAAGCAAAATCCCAGGATAGACAAAACGATCCTGGGCATTAAAAGAACTTCTGGAGGCATCACAATCCCTGATTTCAAACTCTA
>JAQHUG010000121.1:5013879-5025342 GCA_028555095.1 Dicrostonyx torquatus
ACGACATCTTGAAATTTGCAGGCAAATGGATGGAGCTAGAAAACATCATTTTGAGTGAGGTAACCCAGACCCAGAAAGACAATTGTCACATGTACTCACTCATACATGGTTTTTAAACATAAAGCAAAGAAAACCAGCCCACAAATCACAATCGCAGAGAACCTAGACAACAATGAAGACCCTAAGAGAGACATACATGAATCTAATCTACATGGGAAGCAGAAAAAGACAAGATCTCCTGAGTAAACTGGGAGCATGAAGACCAAAGGGTTGAAGAGGAGAGGAGAAGAAGAGGGGAGCAGAGAAAAATGTAGACCTCAAGAAAATCAATAAAAATCAATGAAAAAAATTAAAAATACTGAGCTACCACTGAGGAAGCAGGCCATCTAAGGACACCTGCAGGAACAGGCCTGAGCAACAACCTCTGCTCCAGCAGGCCTGAACCAGCTATCTCAGCAGGAGCATCCCTGAGGCAGCAACCTCCACAGAAGCAGGCTTGAGCCAGGGACCTCTGCTGAAGCAGGCCTGAGGCAATGGCCTCCACAGGAGCAGGAACAAGGGAGACACCACTGAGGGAGTAGGCCCAAACCAGAGACCTCTGAGGTAGCAGGCCTGAGCCAGCAACCTCCTCAGGAGCAGGTACAAGGGAGCAACTGCCAAGGAAGCAGGCTGGAGCCAGAGACCTCTGTGGGACATGACACCATCAGGGACCTCCAAGGGAGCAGGCTCAAGCCAGGGACCTTTGTGGGAACAAACCTGAGTCAGCGACCTCTACCCAAGCAGGCCTGAGGCAACTACCTCTGCCAGAGCAGGCCTGAGTCAGCTACATCTGCCAGAGCAAGCCTGAGGCAGTTACCTCAGTCACAGCAGGCCCAAGGAAGCAGCCTTCACAGGAGCAGGCTTGAGCAAGTGACCTCCATCAGAGCAGGGCCAAGGCAATGACCTCCACAGGAAGAGGTACAAGGAAGCCACTGCTGAGGGAGCAGGCCCAAACCAGAGTCTTCTGCAGGTTCGGGCACAAGTCAGAAACCTCTGAGGGAGCAGGCCTGAACTAGTGACCTCTGCCAGAGCAGGTCCAAGGCAGCGACGTCAGTGTGAGCAGCCCCAAGCAAGCAGTTTCTGTAGGAGCTTCCAGACAACTAACCAGAAGCATTCAGTTCAATTGATACATAGCTCCATGTTCTAGCAGTTTTGCTTCTGAGTTGGTTTCCTAAGGAAATTCTTGTCCTGACACAGTGGCACATGACTGTGATGTTGACATTTGAGAAGGACATACAGGGCCTTTGAGTTTGTTTGTGGCCCTCTTGAACTATAAAATGACACCTAAAATGTTTAAAAAGAAAAAAAAATCTTCCTATGGGTTCAAATATGGCCATGTTCACTGCAATGCGGTTTCTGATGGTAAGGAGCTAGATGTAAGACAGTAGATGCAAAGCATGGGCTACCATACTGCAGAAAGAAATAGTGAGCTGATCAGGCAGTGGTGGCATGTGCCTTTAATCTCAGCCCTTAAGATGCAGGGGCAGGTGGATCTCTGTGCATTCAAGGCCAGCCTGGTGTACAGAGTGAGTTCCAGGACAGTGAAGGCTTACACAGAGAAACCCTGTCTCAAAAAAATAAAAATAAATAACAGAAGAAGAAACAGTTTGTCTGCTATAAACAGCTTTCAATCAGAGCACTGATGGAAGAATGAAAAGTGTAATATTATGTCATTTTATGTACTGAAACACAAAATAAAAGATGCATCAGGCACAGTAGCATACACTTGCAATCTCAATATCCTGGAGGCTAAGTCAAGATTAGTTTGATGTCCACTAGGGCTCCATAGTGAGACCCTGTCTCAGAAAAATTAAAATCTTTAAGATAAGCAATAAAAGTAAGTAAAATAGCTGGCTTCACTTAGACGCTGGACTGTTAAGAGAAAAACAACTAGCCAGGTGGTGGTGGCGCATGCCTTTAATCCCAGCACTTGGGAGGCAGAGGCAGGTGGATCTCTGTGAGTTCAAAGCCAAACACTGTCTTGAAAAAGAAATAAAAGTAGAAACATCTAGAACTTATGTCCTAAAAAAATCTAGCACTGTCAAACTTGATAATAGCATGTTTTTATTTTTAATATGTTATTCTTAATATTTTGAGATGTATTTATTAATTTTTCTTTTATGTATATGGGTATTTTGCCTGAGTGATACATGTCTATGCACCACATGTATACCTGCTTCCCATAGATGTCAGATTTCTGGAACTGAAGTTACAGGCAGTTGTGAGCTGTGGGTGCTGAGAATCAAAGCCAGAACCTATGTAAAAGCAGTCAGTGCTCTTAACCACTGAGCCATCTCTGCAACTCAAGATTTTATATTTAAATTGTATGTGTTGTATGTGAGTGTGATTTATACATATGAGTGCAATGACCACGTAGTCCAGAAGAGGGTGGTGAGTCCCACTGAAACTGAAGTTACAAGCCTTTGTAAGTCACCTGATGTGGGTACTAGAAACTGAATTCTGGTCCTCTGCTAGAGCAGTACGTACTCTTAACTGGTGAGCCATCTGTTCAGCCTCCATGCTTTTTTTTTTAGTGACTTTTGACCACCTTCTCCTATTTTAAAGAAAAAGAACTATCATTGTTTTCAATCTGCAATAATGTACTAGTAAATCTTGGACTACAATCCATAAGTCTTCTGCCTGTATATTTTGTAACTAAGATGTTAGAACAATGTTTAAAATGACTGGGGATGTAGCTTATTGGTAGAGCACTTGCTGGTGTGCACGCAAAGCCCTAGGTTCAGTTCCCAAAAGGAAAGAAGAGAGGCAGGTAAGGAAGGAAGCAAAAGAGGAAGTGGAGGAAGGAAGGTGAGAAGTCAAGTGTGGTGACGCATGCCTGTAATACCAGCACAGGGGAGGCTGAAGCAGAAGGCTTGTGAGTTTAAGATCACCCTAGGCTATATAGTTCTAGATAAGTCTGGACTACAGAACAAGACACTGTCTCAAAAAAGAAAAGTGAGGAAATATAGAGGTAAAGAAAATAGGAAGAGAATAGAAGTTATTATATAAGAAAGTTTATTTAATTCTGGCAAAAAATAATTGAGGAAATGTGTTCTTGAAGGACAGAAAATACTGTGATTTTTCCAGGTCAACTTCTATCTGTGGTCCAAATCGCATCTCCATCTCTCCACCAAGCCTAAATTCTACTTAATCCCTGGATGATTATCCTGAATGTGGTCTACCAAATACAATATTCAAAATAAGAAATAATATGATTTCTGGGCTGTCAAAATGGCTCAACAGATACATGTACTTTTTTGCAAGCCTAAGATTCATGAGTTCAATCCCTAACCCAAGGTGGAAGGAAAAGAAGAGATTCCTTAAAATTGTACAGAGAAAGAAGCCGAAGTGAGAAGGGAGGGAGGGAGGGAGAGAGAGAGAGAGAGAGAGAGAGAGAGAGAGAGAGAGAGAGAGAGAGAGAGAGAGAGAATATGTTTTAGTCTAAGGTTTTGGGTTTTTAAAGATTTATATATTTTCATGTATATAGTGTTCTACCTGCACGTATCCCTACCTACCAGAAGAGGGCACCAGATACCATCATATATCCTTGTGAGCCATCTATGTGGTTGCCAGGAACTGAATTCAGAACCTCTGGAAGACCAATCTCTTAACCTCTGAGCCATCTCCCCAGCCCCTAGTCTGAGGTTTTATTTAGATCAGGAGATTAAAATAATTTCTCCCTTTATAATTTACCACTTTTATTATCAGGTACAAGCAATAATACCTATGATAAAGTGCTTGGATACTCAGTGGTTAGTTCAGGATCCACCCTCTGCAGCAGGTTGTACATTTTCAGATGTACGTTGGCAAGTCTCACTGATACTCAATTTAACACTAGCAGACTGCCCTAGCTGCTGTTCTATTCCTCTGAAAAGACACCATGACCAAAGCAACTTATAAAAGAAAGCATTTAAATGGGGGTTTGATTCACTTTCGATTCCAGAAGGTTAACATTTATGGCAGTGAGCATGGCAGCAGGCAGGCAGGCATGGTGCTGGAGCTAAGAGTTCACTTCCTGATCCACAACCAGGAGGCAGGGAGAGGGGGAGAGAAGGACAGACAGGAGAGGAGGGGAAGGGAGACTAGACCTCACTTGAGCTCTGGAAACCTCAAAGCCCATCCCCAGTGACACACCTTCTCCAAGAATGCCACACTTTCTAATCTTCCCCAAACCAGTTTCATCAGCTAGGGACCTAGCATTCAAATATATGCCTCTATGGGGACTATTCTCATTCAAACCACCATCCAGGTAGTAAAAAGTGCCGTCATTTGAGATCCAGTTTTTCATTCCTCTAACAAAGAAATGTATATTTAGTGCTGGCTACGCAATGCAAAGATGGGGAAAGAAGTCGGTGGGATTTAAGGAGTGAGTCAAGTTTATGAGTACACAGTCTGCCTACAGAATAGGGAGAATAAGCATACGATGGCGTTGACTTTTTCTCAATCAGAAAATGTTTGAAAGTGAATGCATTTCTTATAAATCCTAAACTTCTCCGTTACTCTTTGCTAATCCCCTTTCTTCCTCCCAAGAGCACCTCTTACACCTTTCCACAATACACAAAATATAACATTTTTTTTTTAGGGCCACACTCCCAAGGTAAGATCTTACATGATTGGGTGCCTCAGAGAGGGCTAGGATTTTAGTTATTTACAAATGAGAAATTCTGGATAATTTGAGAAAAAGAAGTAAAGCAGCGTCTCCTAAGGCAGCACCGCACCAGTGTTAGTACTTTTCACTATTTGCTGAATGCAGGGATACCACTGCCAGGACTCTGCTGTGATTAGCAAAGGGAATTTTAAGCCACGGTCCGCTGCATGGTGCTTCTGACTTTAATAGTGGCATTTTATACCTTGACAGCCCAATAAATATGTAAGAAGACAGTGGCACTAGTGTGTCCCCAGATAGAGCTTCCAATGGGTTAACATAATGAGGCAGTATAAATTCACAGTTGGTCGATCTGCTCAGATTTCTAAATGCCCCACTTTCCAGAGTAAAAATTTCCTATAGGAGATTTCAGAATCAATAATTCCCCATCAGTGACTTTGAGGAAGCAAAAGAAACTCTACCCTGTTGCCTGCTGGGTCTCTGAGGGAAGGCCAGAGTCATGATCAGGCTCCAACCCATCTCCTTAGCCCTGCAGCAGCCAAAATTAAGGATAAGCCATAATCTGTCTTTAAAATGTCCTCCACGTTCTGTGCCTTCCTTTACACAGCAGGAACTATTTTTAAAAAATCAAATCATCAAGAGCTCAGATTGGCTCTTTATCCTGTCCTCCTATTTCTAATATCAAATGTGTAAATCCTTCAGCCCTGCTGTCTGATTCTGAAGAGCCTGTTCAAGGGTTTTTTAATAATTTAGTGGTTTGAGGGATTTGAACACTCATTCTCCCTTGGGCACCTGCTGATAACCCAAAGTACAAACTTTGTACTTTTCTCTCGGTTTTGATGCAGAGCACGGAATTCTGAAGGCGCAGCAAATGAGATGCGCCTGAAGACCTGTGAACCTGTCTGGCTCGCCTGCCTCTCAACAGGACAAGGTCCTTGTCATCTCCGCTGATTAAACAGTGGCTGCAACAAGTAGGCCAGACAGTCCATTTACCACTTGTCTTGGTACATAGCTTTTCATTTAAACATTTTCAATAAAGTGTCCAGACAGGCTAGTTAGGAGAATTGTTGGAGAGCTAGACCTAATCTCACCAAAAGCAGTACAAGAAAATAATTGTGTGGGCAGAAATGGACAAATTTGATTGCGGTGACCAGAAATCATTAGTGGTCACTCTGTACTCTCAGCCTTGGCGGGTAGAGAGCACCGTTCTTTTCCCAACATATGGCAAAAGGCCCATTAGCTCTTTTTAGAAAGCTGCTTTTTTTACTTTTTTCTCATTACTGATGAGAAAGAGGGCAACATAGTTAAATATGCATGCCCGCATAGGTGCATAGGCTTATATGTATGCGTATGCATGAGTGGACTTAGTCAACATTTATTGAATGCAGAGCACTGTGTGGCAGTAAGTACCAGGGGAAATTAAAAAAAACTAATTTCTGCCCACATGATAGTTACAGTCTAATGGACAATTTGAGATGCATAGAATGATGAGCAAAACTTGATTACTCTGGAGAGAACAGCTTCTCTTGTGTAACATTTTTTTCAATCAAGCGCAAAAGTAGTGCATATTTCTTGTAAAAACTTTAGAAAATAATCACCTGTAACTCCAGTGCCCAGAAATATATATTAGCATTTAACGATGAATCCTGAAGGCATATCTTCCTGATGTTTATAAAAATGTACTTAAAACAGGTGGAACCCAGCTGGGTGGTACACATCTGTAATCTGAACACTCAGACACTGGAGGCAAGAATTTAGGATTTCAAGGCTATCATCAGCTACCTAATGAGTTTGAGGCCAGTGGTGGCTACGTGACATCTTATCGCAAAGCAAATAAACCAGGTAGCACATGTGTTTAATCCTAGCATTTAAGACACAGAGCATGCAGTCTTTATGAGCTGGAGGCCAGTCAGGTCTCCAGAGTGAGTTCTAGGTCAGCCAGGGCTACATAGGGAAACTCTGTCTCAAAATCAAACAGGGGCTTGAGAGATGACTCAGAAGTTAAGAGCACTGAATGTTCTTTCAGAAGACACTGGTTCAATTCCTAGCACCCTCATGATGGCTCACCACCATCTATAACTCCAGTTCCAAAAAATCTTAGACTTTCTTCTGGCCAGGCATACACAGACATATATGGAAACAAAATATTAATATACATAAAATAAGCAAAAAATGATAATTTAAAAACACACAAAACCAAAGTGAATTGTATATGTGTGTGTGTGTGTGTGTGTGTATTATTTTCTCAAATTCAATTCACTGAGCTGTCAGACACTCCATTCACCCTTAGGCCTCAGGTCATGTGAATCCTCATCCAGAGCTCTAGACAGAGACACTGAGAGCCAATGTGCTCCTCCCCACTTGCTCATCTATCAGTCATCACACTGAACACCCTAGTTTGGAAGAGTTTTCAAGTCTAAACCTAGAATCTAAGGCAGAACTTCATGTAGGAATTCTCAGAGTCAGTTCACTAACACCAGACTGTCAAACATCCATTTACTGTTGGACCCCAAGTTTTGGATGGCTGAACTCAGAATCCCAGCTAGAAACTTCCAGAACCAGTGGCCTATTCATCCCCTCATCTGACAGGCATCCCATCTACCATACATACCTGGGACTGCTTAGAGTCCAAATTGTGACTTTAAGTAGGAACTCACAGAGCCAATACATTCCCTCCCTGTCAATGTCAGCCACCCCACCCCTCACACTTTGCTGGAACCTCTTATCTGAATCTGAGTTCCAGGAAAGAGCTCCCAGAGTTACCCAACCAGTCTGCCTAACTCTCAGGTACCCAACATACTGCTGGGTCCTGGGACTGTGCGCAGCCTGACTCAGAACCCCAGTTAGAGATTTCCAAAGGCAGTATCCTCCCCATCCACCTGCAAAACTATCAGCCACCCTACTTACTACTCTGATCTGAGACCACTTGGAGACTGAACCCAGAACTCAAAGTAGCCCCAAGACTTAGACCCAAGTGTCATTAATCTGGTCTACAATCTAACAAATTGGAGTAACAGCAAAGATGTAAACACCAATTCAACAAATGCCAGATATTCATACAAAGAAACACCACAGATGGTCCTATCTCCAGATACATAGCTCTTATAAACATACACACACACACACACACACACACACACCATGAATGTGGTGGTTTGAATAAGAATGACCCCCATAGACTCATATATTTGAATGCTTGGGCTCTAATTGGTAGAACTGTTTGGGAAAGGAATAGGAGGCATGACCCTATTGAAGGAGATCCATCAATGAGGGCAGGCTTTGAGATTTAAAAAGCCCATGTCATTCTCAATTAGCTCTTCTCTCTTCTTCCCCCTCCCTCTCTCTCTGCCTTGTGCAAGTGGATTAGATATAAGTACTCAGCTACTTCTCCATAGTCAGGCCTGCTTGTTTACTGCCGTGTTCCCTGACATGATGGTCATACCCCCTGAAACTCTAAGCAAGCCCTCTTTAAAAGATTTCTTTTATAAATTATCTTGGTCATGATGTCTTATCATAGCAATCAAAAAGAAGCTAAGACAATGAACAGCTAAGATAATATGGCTCCTCCAGATCAGCACCCATATTGCAATATCCCACAAATAGAAGCACTTCACTGTAAAGGCAAAGACTTCAAAATAGCAATTATGAACATTTTCAAAGAGCTCAAGGAGGGTAAGAATAAATACCTAAATGAAGATGGTGAAAACACAGTTAAATGAAATAATAAATAAAAAGTAAAATGCAATTTAAGATATGAAAATTGAATGCAGAAAAAGAGATCTTGAGGAGGGAGGAAAAATGAAATAAAAGTGAAAAAAAAAAACTTGGGACGTTCCAGGCCTAGAGGTGCATACCTTCAATCCTAGTACTTGGGAGACAAAGGCAGAAGGAGCTCTCTGAGTTCTAGGCCAGCCTAGTCTACATAGTGAGTTCCAGGAGACCCTGTCTCAAGAAAAGAGACGGGGAGAGAAAAGAGAAGAGAAAGAGGAAGGGAGGAAGAAAGAAAGGAAAGAAGGAAAGAAAGAACGAATGACCGAACGAACAATTTGGGAAGTCAAACAATAAGACCAAAGGAAAATCTCACCAACATGCTGGACTAAGTAGAAGAAACAATGTCAGACCTTGCAGTCAAGGTAGAAACAAATTACTTAGTCAAAGAAAATGTTGAATTAAAAAAGACCCAGTAACAAAACCTCCAGGAAAACTATGACACTGTGAAAAAAACAAATTTATGAATAATAGGTATATGAGAAGGAGAAGAAACCCAGTCAAAGGCACAGAAAATATTTCCAACAAAATCATAAAAAATTTACTGTGTCTAAAAAAGAAGTGCCTATCAAGGTACAAGAGGCATACAGAACAGCAAGTAGACAGTACTAGAAAGGATATATGTCATTTGACAAATAATCAAAATACTAAATAAAAAGAACAAACAAAGGGTATTGAAAGCTGCAAGTAAAAAATACTAAATCACATATAAATGCAAGCTTGTGTGAAGAACATCTGTTTTTTCTTCCTCCCTCCCTTCCTTTCTTCCTTTCTGTTTTTAATTTCAAGACAGGGTTTCTCTGTGTAGACCTGGCAGTCCTGGAACTTGCTCTGTAGACCAGGCTGGCCTCGAATTCACAGAGATCCACCTGCCTCTGCTTCCCGAGTGCTGGGATTAAAGGCGTGTGCCATTGCTGCTTAGGGAACACCTGTTTTTCAGTAGAGGCTCTGAGAGCCAGAAGAGCATGAAATGATGTTCTTCACATTCTAAAAGATAGCAGATGTCACTCAGCCTACCATACCAAGAAAAACTATCTGAAAGATTACTTTACCCAGCAAAACTATCAACCATAACTGAAGGGAAAAGAATATATTTCATGACAAAAAAAAAACACATTTAAAGAACTTATGTCCACTAATCCAGCTCTACAGAAAATACTAAAAGGAATATTTCAGTTTGAGAAGATTAATCACACTCAAGTGGGCACAAGTAAGAATAATTCTAGAACTTTCTGGCAATTGGGAGGCAGAGGCAGGCAGATCTCTGTGAGTTCGAGGCCAGCCTGATCTACAAAACAAGTTCCAGGACAGCCAGGACTGTTACACAGAGAAATCCTGTCTCAAAAAACCAAAATCCCAAAACAAACAAAACAAAAATCTCCCAACTGAAAAAGGCCAGGACCAGATGCATTTAACATAGAATTCCATCAGACTTTCAAAGAAGCACTAATGCCAATACTCCTCTTGTATTCTGCCAAACATAAAAGGAAAAACATTTCTAAAGTCTTTTTATGAAGTCAGAATTACCATGATACCACAAACAAACACTCAAGTAAAAAAAAGAAAGAAAATTAAAGACCAATATGTTTTATGAACATAGATGCATTACATACCAAATTCAAGAATATATTTAAAAAGATTATTCATGTGGTTAAGTTGACTTCATCCCAGAGATTCAGAGATGGTTCAAATCAAATAAAATCATTATGGTATTGTCATAAAAATAGACACATTGATCAATGGAACAGAACTGAAGACACTCCTACGGACTCCTAATTTTTGACAGAGAAGCCAAAAATGCATACTGTAAAGAAAACAGCGTCTTCAACAAATGGTACCGGTCAAATTGGATAGCTGCATGTAGAAGAATAAAACTTTATTTTTTGTTGCGGGGGTTACAGACATATTTTGTTTGGTTTTGGGTTTTTGTTTTTGAGACAGGGTTTCTCTGTGTAAAAGACCCGGCTGTCCTGGAAGTCACTCTGTAGACCACTCTAGCCTCGAACTCACAGATCACAGAGAAGAGCCTGTTTCTGCCTCCCAAGTGCTGGTATTAAAAGCATGCGCCACCACCACCCAGCTGAAACTAGGTTCTTTCAACCTAGTTACAACTCCAAATGAATCAAAGACCTCAACATAACTCCTGATAAATACTGTTAATCTGATTTTAAAAAAAAGTAAAGGATACACTTGAACTCACTGTCACAGGAAAGGACTTTCTGAACAAGGCATTGCTAGCATAGGCACTAAGACCAACATTTAATAAGCAGGACCTTGGGGCTGGAGAAATGGCTCAATGATTAAGAATACTGGCAGCTCTTCCAGATGACCTGGGTTCAGTTTCCAAGTATCCACATGACAGCTTGCAAATGTAACTCGAGTTCCAATGGATCTGACTTGCTCACACAGACATACATGCAGGCCAAACAACAATGAACACGGAATAAAAACTATTTTCAGGACCTAATGAAGCTTCTGTACAGTGAAGGACATCATCATTCAAGCAAATTGGTAACCTACAGAATGGGGACAAATCATAACAAACTATATATCTGACAGGATGTTTGTATTAGAATATACAAAGAAAAAACCTGAATATTAAAAAAAATACAAAACAAATAACCTGAGGCTGGAGAGATGGCTCAGCAGTTAAGAGCACTGACTGCTCTTCCAGAGGTCCTAGGTTCAATTCCTAGCACCCACATGGCAGCCCACACTGTCTGCAACTTCAGTTCCAATGGACCTGACACCTTCACACCAATGCACATAAATATAAAGTTAAATATATTATTTTTAAGATCACGTTTATTTAAAAAGGAAAAGAAATAACCCAGTTGAAAATGAGATATGAGATATAGAGGCCAGGCAGTGGTGGTGCACACCTTTAATCCCAGCACTTGAGAAGCAAAGGCAAGAGGATCTCTGAGAGTTCAAGTTCAGCCTGGTATACAGGTGAGTTCCAGGGCAGTCAGGGCTACACAGAAAAACCTTGTCTTTGTAGAAACTCCAGATAGAGGTAATTATTATATTCCTCGGCAGGTCATGGTCCT
>JAQHUG010000121.1:5027037-5049031 GCA_028555095.1 Dicrostonyx torquatus
CAGGTGGATCTTTGTGAGTTCGAGACCAGCCTGGTCTACAAGAGCTAGTTCCAGGACAGGCTCCAAAGCCACAGAGAAACTCTGTCTCGAAAAACCAAAAAAAAAAAATCAAGTGTGTGTGTGTGTGTGTGTGTGTGTGTGTATCTGCCAGCCTCGTAGCATAAGCATTTAATTCTAGCTACTCAAAATGGGGGGACTGAAAGAAGGCCTGCCTAGGCATCTTAAGTTAAGACTCAGTCTCATAAGAAAGCTTTTTAAGTAAAAAAGAGGGGATTAGGGGATGGTTCCTTTGGGAAATGTTGGGTGTGGTGATGCACACTTGTAATTCAAGCTCTGAGGAGGCAGGAAAAGGAGGATCCCAGTTTTCACTGTCAAGCCAGACTAGCCTAATTGGTGAGCTTCAGACCAAGAGATGTTATGTCTCAAAGGATGCTGATGGTGTTCTCAACAATGACACCTGAGCTGGAGCTATGAGCTCTACATACATAT
The DNA here is from genome assembly GCA_028555095.1 of Dicrostonyx torquatus. NCBI lineage: Eukaryota > Metazoa > Chordata > Mammalia > Rodentia > Cricetidae > Dicrostonyx > Dicrostonyx torquatus. The sequence continues at coordinate 5,027,527 of JAQHUG010000121.1, forward strand.
TAGACATGTCCGCGCGCATGCACACACACACACACACACACACACACCAATAAAAAACAAAATGTGTGAGATGGTTCAGAGGGTAAAGGTCACCAAGTTGGAAGGCTGAGGCAAGAGGACCATGAATTGGAGGCCAATCTGGCCTGACCCTCACTCCTCAAACAACTAATTGATAATGAAAGCAAGTGTCACTTGCTAGTGTAGCACACTAGCTTCTCTATCTGGTTTCTCAGTTGCTCCAGTACTGAAAGACACACTTGCATTTTTTTGAGATAGAAACTGGACCTGTATCTTACGCTGGCCTTACGTTGGAGATCATTTTGCTTCAACCCCCCAAATTCTGAGATTATAACAATGTTTACTTTGCAGTACTAGGTATTGAACCCAGGGTCTTGAATACGGTAAGCAAAATACATTGTCACCAAGCTATAGCTGGAGCCCTTCAATTTTAAAATCATCTTTGAGAAAATATATTTCCAACCAGGGGTATAGCTCAATGGTAGAACATTGTTTAACATATGTTAAGGATGTGTACAATATATATACATTGTACTGTGCATTGTAATATACATATAATATAATTGCATATATATTGCAGATATACATATGTATATATGTGTGTGTGTATGTATATATGTCCTTCTCTTGTTCCCTGGAGTGATTCTTGGGTGTTTCTGCCATGTATATGGTGTGCTCTATTGTGTTGCTATGAAAAAATATTGTGATTCACTTGAACCAGATTTTGGCATCAAGAAATGCATTTTGGGCCAGGCAGTGGTGGCACACGCCTTTAATCCCAGTATTCAGGAGACAGAGGCAAGCAGATCTCTGTGAGTTCAAGGCCAGCCTGATCTACAAGACCTAGCTCCAAAGCTACAGATAAACCTTGTCTCAGGAAAACTGACAAAAAGAAAAGAAAAGAAAAATGCATTTTGATTTTGGTGCTGTTTCTTGCTCCTTTGGCCTTCATTGTCCTCACTTATAAAGCTCCTAACATCTTTCAAGGTTTTGAGGCAAGAACTAAATAAGAAACTGTATCTGTTTCTGTTACTTGGTAGAGATGCAATAAATGACAGCTCCTATTGTTTCAAGTAAAGGTGGTCTTCCTAGTGCTTCTCTACAAATAATCAGGTTCTGAATCTTTGCTGGGGGCAGGTGCAGTATTTAAAATGAAACTTTCTAACATGCAGTGGTGGTGACCATCCGAAATCCCAGCATCCAGGAAGCAGAGACAAGAGGATCCGTAGCTGCACGTTTGAAGCCGGCCTGGTCTACAATAGCAAGTTCCAGGCCAGACAGGACTGCTTAGAGGACTCTAACCGAGGAAAACAAAACAGAACAACACCACCACCACCAAAACCCTCAAAGTAATTTACATTGATAAACATACCATTTAAAACCTGACACTTCTCAAGTTCCTATCTGAAGCATTTGAATGAGAATCATAGGGTAGGGGTGGAATCTGTTATTTTCTAAACAAGCTTCCTTTCTGACTCTCCCTGGGAGGGTAGGGAGTCTAAACTCTGGGTGTGGCGTTGGGATTTTCCCTAGAGTTCTTGGGGGAGGGGAAGATTTGGGAGCTGGCAGTTTCCGGTCAAAGTGCTGGAAGGAGGAGCCTTTCTTCTCTGAAGAGACTTGGAAGGCAAAGGAGTGACTTTTTGTTGAATGTAGTTCCCCAGAGAAAGTCCATAGAGCCTTCCCGAAGGGCAGTGTGGATCGCCAGGGTAGAAGCCCGACAGCAAACCCCTGCGGAAAGCAGGGTTTAGGTGGATAGGCTCAAGGTTAATTTTTTTTTTGCTGAGGAGACTGAAGATAAGAAGCAAAGACCTGGGTATCTTGTCTCCAAAGCGACACTTGGTATGTTTGACTTCAGAGATGATAGCCCACAATTAACCTGACCCAGCTTTAAACATTTTCTTCTTCACAGTTAGAATAATTTAAACAAAAGAGGATTTATTTATTGAAATGAGCTGCTAATCAGAGATAACAAGAACACATCTTCTCTAAATCCACAGCTCTCTGTTCTATGACCCTGTTCTTAATTTGTTCTAGAAAGGTTACATTCTAGTTACTTTGGTATGAGTAACAAAAGTGTCCTGTGCTTTGTGACCAGGCTCTGAACTTTTCTGTTTCAATACTGAAGGCACATCCTACTACTTTGCTAGGGCAAGTTGCCTTTTAATTCCCAGACAGCAGAGTGTAAAAGAAAATCCTGAGATCGCTGCAGGAACAGCTGTGCGGGGGAGGGGTATAACTATAAATCTCCTCTGAATTCCTTTAATATTAATGCAATTAGCCAGAACTCATTTTATTTCCAGTGTGCCAAACATTTGCAATAATACTTCCTATTCTAGAATTTATTTTCCTGGGAATAACAACTTCAGTTAATTAAGTTACAGGGGTCTGCAAGAGAAACAATATGCAGCACAATGAACTTTGCGGAGATAATAGTTCTCAAGGATCTAACAGTTTTCAATAACAATGCCAGTATAAACAGGACGCTTGACAGGCACGTGCCTAGAGTCCCAGTTAAAACGGGCCTTTGTGTTGTTAGAGTAAAAGGAATTGTAATCTGGGCCACGGATGAGGCTGACATACAAGTTACTATTTTTAAAGCTTTAGGGGCTTGAAATGCCCTCTACAGGCTTTATGTGTTCTGTGTGCTTCACTTTTTAATCCTGCTTTTGTTCTGTTTTATTGGAGTGTATTAATTGAACAAAATAATGGGCTTTATTTTGACCTGTTCTTGTTTTATCACTGTTACACTTTCATACATACATGTAAGTTACTTTGATCATATTAATGTCTTCTGTACCCTCAAACAAATCATACATGTGAAAGAACTAAAGAGTGTCTCCTGGTTAGTCAATGGAATGAACACACACCTTTACAAAAAACTACATCCTCCCAAGATGCTTCTCTTCTACTCTGTGAGCAAGACAAAGTTTGCAACTTTTGTATGCAAAGCCCCCAGGCCTAACACATAGCATTGGCTCACAGAATTTATTGAATGAATGACTTAATCAAGGGAATAAACAAACGAATTAGAGATTTAGGGATGTAGTTCAGTGGTAGAATTCTCGCTTAGTGTTCTTAAGACGTTAGATGCCTTTGGTTTGATCTCCAATGTCAAAATAAATGAATAAACACTTTATTTATTTAAATAAATCATTATTGAATATTTACTGTGTATCTTTAGCCACTTCCTCACAACAACTGAAGAAAAGACATTTAGAGTTCACTCATATCTTAATTTTCATCGTGAACCACTGCAGGAGCAAACTAGTAACTGGAAGAAGCACTGAGAAATAGGCAATGGTTCTTGGTTAAACTATTTTGACCTATGGATTTTTTTCTTTCACTCGTTTATTCAAATGGTTACAGAGTATTTATTATGGTCAGGGATCTTCAAGGCCCCTGGAATACAGAAGCAGACAAAAGAGGCAGTGTTTGTTCTCAAGAAACAGGCATTCTCGCTGAGGACATGCCATCTACAAATGCAAAGCAAGTGCATGACATGCCAAGTGAAGACGACGTGCCAGGGAGAGTGAATCTCTCTGCTGTGATCTCACCTGAGCTGAAATCTGACAAGAGGAGGAGCACTGGCAGAGACAGAGGCGGAAGGAGGTCCACAGAGTGCTCTTGTGTGTGGAGTGGCAAGGTGGCAAATACTGTACCCACTGGTGGCAACAAAGACGTCCATGATTCTTGCTCAAAAGATTTTAAAAAGACATTAGAGGCAGTCCTGACCCAAGTAAATATTCTGTAGCCGTCTTTTCCACACAACCTTTGGAATGTGTTAAAGATAGTACTTACTTATTACATTTTAAAACAGTGTGGTTGTTTCTAAAGAGAAAAATGAAGTCACAAGCACACAACAGCTGTAACTGTTAGACCTTTATTTGAATATTATTTTTAAAAAGGCAAAATCAGAATCAAACACATAGCATCCATAATGACCTTAAAAACAACTTGAATCAGATAGTATTGCTCTATCATTCTTCCCTTTAAAGACCTCACGTTTTTCATTGTTATTAGGCTAGATCCTAAATCTGCAACAAGAACTACACACTAACCTGTTGATTCATTTAAAAAAAAATATTGAGTGCCTGTTAGTATTTTAGGCTCCGGAGATCTGCTGTGAGGGGGTGGAGCCAAGCTTCAGTTCCCACGATGTTTACTCTCAGAGGGGTGGGAGCCAGCCAGCAGGAAGACTGACGGACTATAAACATACAAATAAAAGCAATGAACAAGCAAACGGACCAGATAAATTCTAATGTGTGAGTGCTGCGAAGAAAATAAAATCGAATCTTTGCTGGAGAAAATCATCTAGCCTTTCAGGACCGCAGGGTCCATTTTCTCACCCCAGGATATTCAAATAAGGCTGTTCCCTCTCTCAGGGTTCCTCCTTTATTTCCCTGAAGTACTTTCCTGTTTTCAGATCTCAGGCACAAATAGCAGCTTCTCTTAGTACTTCCGTTGGCACACTAATCTCCTTTGAAATGTTCTTTACACTGGTATTGGCTCGATGTCTGTCTCACTGACTGCAGAGTCCAGGCGTGTGCCGAGAGCTACCGATAGATCTGAGTAGCGATCGGCAGACCATTGAGAGGAACACAAGGAAATGTTTTTCTAATCAAGAAGAGGGTTTTAGGAAACATTTCAGTGTTGCGTGGGACAAACAAGTAGGCAGACACAAAGTATTCAGTGTTTGTTTTGGAATGTTTCCAGAGTGTACTCAATGGCATCACCAGGCTGCATTCAAAGTTTCGCAATAAAGTGAATAATTTCTTAAATACTTGAAGCAGCTTCATGCTTATGAAAGAGCTCAGGAAAAACAGGAAGAAGAAAACAAAGGCAAAATGTGTATTTGGATTGTGGAAGGAACAAATGGATAGGAACTGCTTTTCTCTTTTTACATTTAGATACTTCTTCTGAATGAAAATGCCTCTCCCCTTCTAAAACCTATTAACATGTATATTGTAAAATGTTTAAGACAATATAGGGAAAGATTAAGATGGTTAAATGACTAATAATGATCACACTTTACTTGCATGTATCTTCTTTCTAGGAGTTGGCCTAGCTTAGTGGAAGAATGTTTGCTAAGGCCTGTTCCTAGCACGGGGTGGGGGTGGGGCAAAAGCGTGTGTGTGTGTGTGTGTGTGTGTGTGTGTGTGTGTGTGTGTGCATGCTTGCTCACAATGTAATTTAAAGATTAAAAAAATCCACTATGACTAGCATTAAAAAAAAAAAAAACAGGGTCTCACTTGATGGCCTGGAACACACTATGTAGCCCAGACTGACCTTGAATTTGTTGCAATCCTGCTTTATTCGTTTAGGTACAGGCCTAACAAACACCTGTCATGTCCAGATATACTGAGGCTTTTGACACACTTTACCAAATTGTCTTTTAAGACATCCATGAATTTGGGGCAGGGAGTACTTGTGCAGGTTTGAAATACCAGTACTTGGTAAGAAGAAGCTGGATTGTAGATTTAAGGCCAGCCTGGATCTCATACAGAGATTCCCCATTTTAAAAAGTCTTACATTTTAACTCAGACTGATCTGGAATTCACTATGTAGCCCTAGGATGGCCTCCAACTCTCAGCAATTCTCCTGCTTCAGCCTCCTCAGTTCTGGGGTTTTTCTTAAATGGTGAGGAAAAGAGTTTAAGAGAAGTTGTTAGATTAAGTAGGGGGATCACAGGTTTCTCTGGGAGGTGGGGTGAGGCTAGGTGATTAATACAAAAATATCAAAGAAAGATTTTCCAGCCTGGTTTGTGTGTTTGTGTAGCCCTGGCTGTCCTGGAACTCAATGTGTAGACCAGACTGGCCTCAAACTCAGAGATCTGCCTGTCTCTGCCTTCTGAGTGCTGGGACTAGAGCCGTCCACAGCTGCTGCTGCCACCACCCCATCCCCCCCACTCCCGGCTTCCGGATTAGTTTAAACACCTGAGTTGGGCTGTTAGATCCCTTGGAAAAAATAAACAAGCTACTCTCTACCTATGCTTTTAACAGAAAACAGAAAAATGGGGTTGGGGGCACAGAGACATCCTTAAAACGCTGGCTTAAGGTTCTTTTCTCCTTTAACTCTTCAATGGGAACTGGGAGCTGTGTGGTGCATTCTCTTCGTTCCTTTCTTTCGTCATTAGCATCTAAGGAAGGTTTCCTTAACCGCCCTATTCCCCTGCTATCAGATTTTCCCATCCATTTACAATCACCGCCCCTTTTAAAGTACTCAAGTTAGAGACCCTTAGCGTCCTTTCTCGCCACTTTTTAACATTGCAAATTACTTTTGTCCCTACAGTGCGCCCCCTCCCCCACTTTTAAACTCCAGTATTGGGAAACACGTAATATATTTTAAATTTTTGTTCACTCTAGATTACCAAATCGCTTAGGAACTAGGAATTTCTATTTCTAGACTATTTCAACTTTATTTTGGTTCAACTTTTTTTTGTTTGTTTGTTTTTCAAGACAGGGTTTCTCGAACTCAGAGATCCGCCTGCCTATACCTCCCGAGTGCTGGGATTAAAGGCGTGCGCCACCACCGCCCGACTTGCTTTAACTTTCTCAACATCGACAATTACGCTTGATTTACATCTGGCACTCAATAAATACATGTTGAATAAAATGTTGGCTGCCGTTTACAGTAGTCTGGGCTGTGTGGATCAATGGCAGTTACACTGAAGCCACATTCTTGTTCTCTGAAAAACAGGCTTCAACCGGCCCGACTGTGACGTCCTTCAGCTTTCAAAATGGGAAAGCAAACGTTCCCACAATTCTCAGAACACGAATTTCTCGCCACAATTTCAAAATGGCGAAGGAGGGTGGGGCCTGTCACATGGTGGGCGTCACAGCAGCATTCCCCCCCCCCCCCCGACCCGCCGCCCGCCTCGTCCGGTAGTCTGCGGGTCCCCTCCTCCGCCCACTAAGCCTTTTCGAGGAATCAACTGGGATTGGCTGGCTAGCAGTCTGGGACTGGGCCTGTGAAGCCGGGACGCGACACCATCACTTCCTGTTGTGGGCAGTCGTTTCCTGTCACTGCTAGGTAACAATGGGGAAGATAATGGCTGCTTGAGCTACGTCTCCGAACGGGCGCTGAGCGGCTAGAGGCGGGTCTCTCCCAGGCATTCGGAGGCGGGCTAGAGAGCCGGCGGCGGTGACGCTCCAGCGACGGTGGCGGCGGCGGCGGCGGCGACGGAGCCCAGCGAGTCCGCTCCAGGCCGGACCACCGAGTAAGTGAAGGCATGGGGCACCCCGAGAAACGGGCTATCGGGCTGGAGCAAGACAGCGGCGCCTCGGCTCTTCAAAATGGCCCGAGTAGTCAGCTGCGGCCGAGACACCCCGCAAGGCCTCCGGACCCGGGCTCCTGGCTCAGGGCGGGGGGGGGGGGCTCCGTGGCGTAGTCGCCGCTGCCATTTTAGCTGGGTGGCGGGTGGCGGCCGGCTCGTCGAAGAAGGGGAGGAAGAAGGGGAGGGAGGTGAGGAGGACTTCTCCCCGAGGCCTTGGACTCGCCGCCCGGCCCTCTCTCCCAAGCTGGGAACGCAGGCCGGAGAGGCCATCCTGGACTTTGGGCCTCGGGCGTGAGAAGCTAAGCGTCTCCAGTCCTTCTCTTTACTCGAGTTCCCCCCCCCCCCTTCGTCTCCCCGCGTTGCGGATCGGGCTAGGGTTTGGGGAAGTGGGGTGGAGGGGCTCTAAGTCAGATGTTGGGAACTCATGGGCCTTCAGATTTTCCTGGGATTCGCAAAGCCCCATTTTGAACCCTTCTGTAGGGCATTACCAATTAGTTGTCCTCTGGGGCTACGATGACAGCCTTCCCTGAGGATCGGGGACAAATGTGATTTGCTTCCTTGCTCCTTTAGCCCTGCTGTATCCTTTGCCAGATTATTCCTAGGATTTCCCCCCTCATCTAGGGGGAAAAAAAAACCGGAGGGAAAAGACGTTGCGGGTTGTTTTCCCTGGGTAAGTGTGGGAATTGAGCCAAATTATTTTCAAGTTACTGTCCGTGTGATCTGCCAGCAGTCATACCCCTCCCCCACTCAGAAAAACCCCTAAGGGTCTCAGCTTCTGCGGGCGGTACCTGCCACGTACGCCCTAGCTTAGTAACTAGTATTAACCGGTTGGGCTTCTGCTTCCTGAATACTCAGTCCCTTTTCCCCTTACGCTGATTAATTTCAAGATGGAGGAGACAGCCACGTTCTTTCCCTGGACAGTTTCACCATACTTATTCCACAGGTTAGTCTAGCAGTCTGAGGCCTAGAAGACTAGTTATTAAGGTCATTTTTTTTTCCTTTTGGGGGTAAAAGGATTTATATCAGATTTTCACGCACCACTGGCGGGCCTCACAATTTTTTGCTAGAAATCAGTTGCTTACATTTCTTGAATCATAATTAACCACAGTGCGTTTAGAGGCCTGAAGACCAAAAATAACAAATGTAGTGCTAATCATTTCTTTGATTCTTCATAATTACAAAGTTACTCATCTTCCCATTAGATCAGAACCGTCTGCAGAGGAGGCAGGCACAATTACAGGTCGGCGTTTTCCTCAAATCAGTTTCTGAAATACAGGTTAACTGTGTAGAAAGACAACCCCAGCACCCTTCAGAGGGCTATTTTTCGGCAGCTCCTCTTACTGAAAAAGGTCGCTAACATTCTTTAGCCTAAGATGTCCGGATGGTTTTTATTCCTATAGTTTCTGCCTTAGGCTGGTGTAGTGTACCAAAGAAGTCCTTGAAAGTGACTTAGAATCTGTCTGATAAGGCAAGGCCTGTTTTAAAGAAGCTAATAGTAAAAGGTAGTTGCCTTTTGGCCTTTAAAGGAAATATTTTATCTAACTCCTACTTCCCTCTGACCTTTTTGGTTCCCCAAATAGCCTAATACTGACATTGAATTAATTTGGATTATGATGCATGTAACCAAAATACATATGATATGTGTTTTTTGAGAATTTTTTTATTGAAAAAAAATGTGGATCTTCTAACAGAAAGACTAATGAATTTTTTTTCTTCTAGAGCGGAGTGAAGAAAACTGAAAATCCAGCTTATTGGATTTCAGTACTATGTCATAACAGACAGGTAATTATTTTTTGTTTTGTCTCCTGATGATGTATACATAGAATGTATTTGCAAATATATGTTGCTGTGTTCTATAGTCCCTGTGGCTGAATGGGTTCTCCACGATGAGGGTGGTTGCTTTTTCACTGTGAATTCAAAAGGTACCTGAAAATCACCTATGCTTTAGCTATGGGTTTTATTAACTAAAATTAGCCAAACTTTCATAGAACTAAATGAAAAAAATTAAGCTGCTTTAGGATATTGTTTGAAAGACCTGGGTATAAGAACATGCTTTTAAATGTTCAGTGAATAGCTAAATAAAATCTCAATAGAATGTGAATTATTTTATCTGCCATTTTATTTTTTCCCCCTTCAAGATTCAAGAAGCCATATTGGTATACACTACTTTAGTTGGAATTAATTCTGTCAGTATTATCAACATTGTAAGGAAACCACATAAATTGCTTTCACTAACCAGGGCACTTAAAAGTAAGTAGAACATTATTAGTAAGTATTCCTAGGAAATAGGTGCAAGCTTAGATTGTCCTAAGCAAACTCTGCTGGATAGTTAACTAGGCTACATTTATAACAAATGTCTCCTGAAGGAGTGTGTGCTAGGATCTGGGTTTGGCATGTATTATTTTATAATTCTTGGTCAGACCTTCATGAGGATATTCTAGTTTAAAGAGGAAACAGACTACTCTGAGAAAGTTGAGTGATTTGTTAAAAATTAGTGTGTGTGGTGCTTTCATTTTATCTCAGGTCTGTCCAACACGAAGTCACCAAACTTTTAATACCTGTTTGTTGTCCAGTTACATCAGAAAGCTAGTGGAAGTTAAAAGTGGTAATCTGTAACTTATGCTGCATCTGAAACTGTCATTAACTCGTAAAAACAGTTGGCCTCAGTGGAACAGGTGAGAGTTGTCCAGAATCTACACATTATTTGGGTGGTTTGTTATAGTTTCTGTTTCAACTTTTCTGGTCTTGGTGTAAGTTGATAGAGATACTTTATAAAATCACCGTATGTCACGGTGACCCACATCTGGAATACTGGCATTGGCAGGGGCAGACATAGGGTCACTACAATTTGAGACCAGCATAGTCTAAACAGTGAGTTCTCGGTCTACCAATTCTACATAGGGAGAGACCTTGTCTCAAAAAAAATTATAATATGTACTCTTTTAAAGAAATAGCTCAATGAAGTCTTCAGAAATGCTGGCCACTATCTTTCAGTAAACACTGTAGTAAGGCTTCCTATAAGAGCAGATCAAATGGACCATTTGCATTTATAGAATTGTGTTACATGTACTTTTTCCAGATTCCTATAGGACTGGGAAATAGAATACCTCAGTGACAAGTCTCCTGTTTGTTTGATTTACCATTGAGTGGGTAGCAAATAATAATCAAAATCAGACGAATGAGGTGCAGCATTTTTGGGTTAGTACCAGGATGAGGACATTTTCTTTTGTGAGTCTAGTTCTTTAACATTTTTGAATACTAGAGATTTCTAAATCCTCATGTCCCACTTTATATAGTACTTTGAAGTTTTGATAAGCAAGGTTAAGATAGTAATAGTTCCCTGTCTGTTTTTTCCTTCATTATTTTGTCCTTAGTTTTGAATAGGGACATTTCCTAGATGATGTAAAGCCACTTATCTTTACCCCTCTAATTAACTGATGTTTTTTTCAAAGATGGATTCCTCAATTATGGATATGTTTTTGAACATAGGGTTTCTCACCTGAATTTTTGCTCTAGATTTTCTCATATTACAATGCTTTAAGATTTTAATTTCATTAATCATAACAGCACTGATATGTATGGGACAAATATCTGTAGTAGACAGCAACACATTGTGTCTGTGTTTAGGTAGGTTAAAGGTAATAACTGCACATCTGCAGATTATACTGTCATTGCAACCTGTGACAGTCTAAAGGAATTTGATGAGAATGATTCTTTCTGGGTGGAGAGAGATACTTGTGTTTAATGATAGCCTAAGTACAGGTATAAAAGGTTCTTAGTGTATGGGTCAGACCAGGGTTAAAGGGCTGCCCTCAATGATTTCTGGGTAGGAACACTGGTTCAGGAAGGATTTAGTTGTCATCATGTTTCATCTTAAAGTTGTTTTCCTCAACTAAAATTAAGTGATTAATATAGGTGATATGCCAGTCTTCTTTGGTTGTGTTTTATTTTTGATTTTTTTTGAGGCAAGATCTAGAAGTCCAAGTTGTCCTGGAGCTAATTATATAGCAACCTCACGGAACTCCTCCTGTTTCATCCTCTAGGTGTTTTAGGGAAAATATTTTTATTTTAAAAGAAGCAATTCAAAATTGAGTTTATACAGAACAAATTCTGATTTAATGAGGTAGAACAATAATAAAAGAACATGGAATGGTGGTTGAAGATTAAATTCATTGTCTGAATTACTTGAGTTGGGATGAAATGTCATAATTTTGGCTTCCCACTAACTTGATCCTATAAATTGATAGCATAGCAGAGTTTTCTGTCATTTATTTTATAGTTCTTAATACTCTTTCGATGGAATTGTTTTTAGAGACTTGTAGTCGGAATTGTGAACTGCAGGTCAGTACTCTTCCTGCGAAGAGGTTAGACATGAGGGACATTCTTGAATCCGTTCTGGATTTTTCAGTTGCCCTTTACAAGAGGTAAAGATAGGAAATTATAAGCAAAGCTAAGTGTTGGTTACTATCCAGGTCATCTGTAAGCTCATCACTATGGTGTCTCAGTAGTTCTGAATACACTGTATATTCTACTAGTCTACTTCTGGAAACATTTCAACGAATCATATAGTTGGTAAGCAGTATCTTCCCATAAATAAATGCAATAAAACAACCCTGTCCTGTCTCTTTTTAAATTAGAATCATTTGTATGAGTACTTTATCAGTATGTATGTATATGCATCATGTGTGTGCCTTTTGCCCATTTTGGCCAGGGGAAGATGTCGAATTCCCTGGGACCAAAGTTACTGACCGTAGTGACCCACCACGTAGTGCTGGGAATCAAATCAGGTCTTCTGTAAGAGTAACAAGTACTCTACACCATGCAGCCATCTCTCTAGTCCCTCTGTCCTTGTCTTCTTTTTGTTGTTGTTTTTGAGACAGGGTCTCACTGTGTAGCCCTGTCTAGCCTGGAACTCCAGAGTTCTGCCTGCTACCTCCTGAGTGCTGGAATTAAAGGTATGTTTCACCATGCCCAGTGCCCTGTTTTTCTGTTTGATGTTTGTTGTTTTTTTGTTTTTGCAAATGCTTTATATTTTTAAAAGTGAGAGATGACAGAACAACACAGCTAACCTTCCATCCATTTATCTATTATAAATTTAATGAACTTTAAACTGTTTAAATTCTACAAAGAAAAATTCTTAGCACTTTTGGTATCTACATACATGATGGTCCTTTTTATCCTGACTTCAAATCTAGTAGATCATTTGATTTAATTTTGTATATTATTTTTGGTGGAACTGGAATTTGAACCTGGAGTCTTATGCATTCCAGGCAAGTGCTTTTTAATTTTGCAATTTGAGATCACATCTTGTAAAATTACCTAGGCTACCCTGGAACTAACTGTGGCACAGATAGGCCTTGAACTTGTGATCCTCCTACCTTACTTAGTCTTTCAATTGGCTAGGATTACAGACCTTTGCCATCAGCCTAGCTCATGCTTTAGCCTTTTGATTTGTTTTTTTTAAAATATTTATTTATTTATTATTTATACAATATTCTGTCTGTGTGTACGTTTGCAGGCCAGAAGAGGGCACCAGACCTCATTACAGATGGTTGTGAGCCACCATGTGATTGCCGGGAATTGAACTCAGGACCCTTGGAAGAGCAGGCAATGCTCTTAACCACTGAGCCATCTCTCCGGCCCTTGATTTGGTTTTTTGAGACAGGGGTTGTCTGTATAATAGAGCCCTGGCTGTCCTGGAACTTCGTTATAGGCCAGGCTGTCTTTAACTGACAGAGATATTCCTGCCTTTGTCTCCAATGGCTGGGATTATAGGTTTACATCACCATTGCCCAGCTGGTTTAAACTATTTTGAGCCAAGTTGTCCCTGGCTCTCCTCAAACTCAAAGATCTGCCTGCCCTGAGTGCTGGGATTAAGGTGTCCATCATCATACTTGACTGGTTGAACAAACAGATATTTTTTTCCTTTTGGTATTAGTATTATTGAACTAATACTTTGTTGACAAAAATAAAGCCGTCAAAATGAATAGGATACAAACTGAGCTATATGGCTCTGTGGTAGAGTGTTTGCCTAATATGCACAATTCCTTCCTAGCACTGTTGAAGAAAATTACAGAACCAGCATGGTGGTGACATGGGACTGGGCTACATAGGGAGCCCATGCCACTCCAAAAGCAGATCAGAAAATAGAAAATCTGGCTATTTATGCCAATGCAAGGTGTTTTTCAGGCTAAGAGTATAACTCAGTGGAAGAGTCATTACCATTTTAAACTGTTTTGACATGGGCTTTATGATGTGGGCCTGCAATCCCGGCTACTTTGGAGGCTAAGGTGGAAAGTTAATAGCGAAAATGTCTCCAAGAGTGCTGAGGATATAGCTCAGTATGGTAGTGTGCTTGTCTTGCATGTGTAAGGCCTTAGGTTCAATCCTCAGCACTGCAAAAAGTTTTTTTTTCATGTTCGAAAGTGTTTATACAAGGACTGATATAAAAAGCCCATGGGAGGGCTGGAGAGATGGCGTAGTGGTTAAGAGCACAGACTGCTCTTCCAGAGGACCAGAGTTCAGTTCCCAGCACCCACATGGCCGCTCACAACTGTCTGAAGATCCAGTGTCAGGGGGTCTGACACCTTCACACCAATGTACATAAAATAAAGTTAAATAAACCATAAAGAATATTTTTTTAAAAAGCCCGTGGGACTCAGTGGCCATGCCTATTGGAATTTAAAGGATGTATTTTAAAGCACACAATCCAGGATATACTGGGAGTAGTCATTTAGTGAAAAATTGATTGACTTTGGAATCAGTAGACCTGCATTTAATTGCTGACCATTTATTGTCCACAGGGCCTTGTCAATTCACTCCTATTCCCAGGATTCTTACCTGTGAAACTGAGATGGGTTTCCTACTTTGTGGGATTGTTGTCAGGATTAAGTGTAGAACTGTTAAATATATCTATTTTTATATATAGTTTTATAACCACGGCAGAGAGCTAAGTGTTTTAAGAACTGGATTTTTCTCTATAGTAGGCTTGTATTGGTAATCTTTTTCTGGATGTGGGGGGTTGTTGAAACAGAGTTTCTCTGTGTGGTCCTCGCTGTCCTGAGTGCTGAGATTAAAGGTGTATACTACCACTGCTCAGTTTATTGGTAATCATTTGAGGAAATTATTGTTTTAAAATGTCTGAAGCTAATCATAAGTAGAAGTATATTAACTGTGTCATAAATATTAAACCTTGAGAATGAGGTGGTAAATTAAAGATTCTCTCTGGTCATGTGGAAGGAGTCCGGATCCAGGGTGGCCTTTTTGTACCCTCTACTCATCTTAGGGAATTGGGGTTTCACACGTACTAGGCAAGCACTCTGCCACTGAGCCATATGTATGCCCCAGCCCTTTTTATGGTATATGTCTGAAAACATTTTTTAACATTTTCTTCCTGATATTTTCATACTAAGGTAGAGAAAAGTCTGTATTTGGATCACAGTTCTCTAACATTTTTGATATACCTTCACCTTTAAAATATCCTTCTTTCACTCACCAAACAGTAGAACTTGTGAGTTACGCTTATTACTGTTCTTCATCTTGAGCCACAGCTAGTGTGAGACTCCTGCCTTAAAATGAGGCCAGGTTCATTGAGTATTTGAGAGTAAGATTGCTTTACCAGCCATTGAGATCACTGCTTGCATTTCAGAATTTCCTTTTCTTTCAAAATGTAAGCAGTCACCTCAGGCTCTGGAACCTTCTTGCAGTCATAATCCCCCATGTAACTGCCCCTGCAGGATGGATCTGCCTTCCCAGTGCCTAAATCTTTTCACATATTCCACTCTTTTTTTTTTTTTTTTTTTTTGGTTTTTCGAGACAGGGTTTCTCTGTGGGTTTGGAGCATGCGCTGGAACTAGCTCTTGTAGACCAGGCTGGTCTCGAACTCACAGAGATCCGCCTGCCTCTGCCTCCCAAATGCTGGGATTAAAGACTTATTCCACTCTTAACCAATGCAGAATTAAAGCTGAAAGGATGGAGAGTTGGGGCAGAGGTAGGGAATGAATCAAATCAGATATTTTGCCCCTGTCCCCAAAATAACTGTAAAGAACAGATCTTTGATGGAAGCCTCTACTTTAGCAAACACTGTGTTCTCTTTAGCAAGGAATTCCTAGTTTGCTTGCGATTTTGGAGTAAAAGCATGTTGCAGAAATATGTGGAGAGATTACCCGAATATATATTGATTAGTGCAGGGGAAATGTAAAACAGCATGCCATTATGGAAGTAAAAGGAGTTTGGAGCTGCTCTTTTTGGCCTAGGTCTCATTATTCCCATAGGCCTTGCCAAGAAAGTGGTAGAATTTTGTATCATTGGAATATATAGCTCAATATTACACTAGTCCCAGAATGGGGAAACATAACCTATCCTTAATGACGTTTTATTTCAGAGAATCTTTTGAATTCAGTCTGTTCTAACTTCAGTTTAACTTCCACATGATCCGACTACACATTCAGACAGTTAACTTGCTTTAGCTGCTGATTACATCTCCATTTTGGAGCAGTTTTGTTAAACTTATTTTTGTCAACTCTTAGGTCTAGTTTGACACCATGGTTATATTCTCTTCAGTGTTACACCTTTTATTTGAAGTCGTCTTTCTGTTCCCTCTTCCTCCTTTTCTTTTTTCTTTAAAAGTAGAGTCTCAGTGCTACCCTGAAACTCACTATACATAGACCAGACTAGCCTTGAATTCACAAAGATCCATTTGCTTCTGTTGCTGCTTCCTCGGTGGGATTTCATTTTTGTTGTACTTTATTTTGACTTATTGTCTTTGATATTTGACATTTATCATTTTTTATTTTAGCCCATCCTTATTGTTAACTGAAAGTTTATCATACACATCTGTGCCACCCTGGCTGGCCTATGTAAACCAGGCTGGCCTCAGACTCAGAGATCCATGTGCCTCTGCCTTTTAGGTACTTGGATTACAGGTGTATGCCAACACACTGAGCTCAGATACTGTTTTTTAAATCTTCCCCATTTTTTCAAAGGTTTCTGCTTCTTCCAGGTTTAATGTCCTTGGTGCTATTCTTAACACTGTGGCACACTGTTCTTTGGTTGGCATGTGAGTTTTACCTTAGGTTCATGTCCTTCAAATGTCAGAACTTACCAGATCTTTTTGCCTTCTTTGGAAGATTTATATTTTCAAAACCTATTCAACTGGCAGTTATTTTGGGGATTGTTTACTGACCTTTCACAAGTAGATTTTGTCCTAACTTGTTTTAGTGTCCAGAACATTGACTACATTAAGAATGTTAATTAAACATTGGTGGTGATTTTCTTTTGGAAATTATTTATGGCTTGAGGGTTTTGTTTTGTTTCCCTTTGTGCTTTTCTGTGTTTAAAAAAAAAGCAGTCACTGCTACCCCATTACCAATACCAACTTGTAGGGAAATGGTGGCTTGTGTTGTTTTTTTACACTTGTTCATACTTGGATCATGTGACTTCCATAACTGTTCACTCTTTGACTTCTAGTCTTCCCATGGTGTCAAGTTATCAAAACACTTGCCAGAAATTTCTAGAGAAAAAAAAAGAATCTTAGTAATGAGAGTAGGAAACTGAAACTATTTTGGCCTTACCCTCTTTTTCCTTGCCATGCTCATCGTAAGACTTTAGCAGAAATAAGAGTAGTTTTAAGAACAGTAGTCTAATTTGGGTATAATGGCACATGCCTTTAATTCCAGAGGCAGGCAGGAGTTCAAAGCCAGCCCGGTCTGGCTAATCCCTGGACAGCCAGGGTTACACAGAGAAATCCTGTCTCAAAAACAGAATGGAGATGTGGGTGTGGCTATGTCTAGGCTATTTGGCCTCAGGTAAGTAAATGGACAAAAGTTGACAAGAGCAGGTCTCTGTGTGCTTTTTTCCAAATCTGGAATAGGATTTGGTTTTTTAATTTTTGTTCCTTTGGACTGATTTATGAAGATTCTGTTACTTTGTTACATTTGTGGGGAGGGATAAATTATAAATTTCAATTTTTATATTGTCTTTGTTGGTTTGGGTTACTATAATAGAATGTTCTAAGCGCATATCCTATAGACAACAGAAGTCTTAAGAGAGTTCAGGAGGCAGAAGAATTAAGTTAGACTCAAGGCCTCGGCAGCTTGTCTGGTAAGGGTTGACTTCATGACTCTCACTGTATGTATTCTTACTGATATTGATGAAAAAGTCAAGGTATTTCTCTAAGGGTTTCTTAGAAGGGGATGCTAATCCTTACTTCCTAATGCTATAACCTTGAGGATTAGGATTTCAGCATGTGAACATTAGGTGAAAGAGAGAAGCCCAAGTTCCAGAAAAGTCACCCCCCCCTTTTTTTGTTGTTTTGTTGTTGCTGTTTGGTTTTGCTTTTTGTTCTTATTTTTGAAATGAGATCTTACTATATTTCCTAGGCTAGCTAGAAATTCAAAACCCTTTGTTCTCAGAGCCAGGCATGGTAGTTGTTTCCACAGTGCTTGGATCATGGAGTCAGAAGGATCCAGAGTTTGAAGCCAGCCTGTGCTACATATAACCCTGTGTAAAAAAAAAAAAAATTCAAAGCATCCTTTAGCCTCAGTCTCCTGAGTATCTGGATTGAAAGCTTGTACCACCATGATTGGCCTAGTGAAGGTTTTGCTAATAAATTTCACCGTGTAATAATAATAGTTGAACACATCACTTAATACAAGTTCACATTGAGAAAAATGGCATTCCTTTTAGGAAGCAATTATTTTTTTCTGAAGTTTAAAGTTAGTGTGCCTTACTAACCATCCACAGATGTTTGTCCACTGTGGGTAGCTTGAAATGAGATTTTTACACGTCTTCATTAGTGTGTCATTTGTGGATTTGGGGGCAGGGGTTGTGCATGTTTCATCTTTGAAAATGCCATTTTACTTGAATTTTCCAGTCTTTTTAACAGTCCACAGGCTTGATTTTAATTGTGCATATTCTGCTCTTAGAGATTCAGTTCCCAAGTGTACCTTTTAGTATATTATTACTTAGGATTGCTATTTCCCCTTGAAGGCTAGATAAAAAAGGTCCTTAGCTATACACTGTATGAATTTTAAGATTTATTTTTTTATGTGTGTAGGTAGTTTTGCCTGCATTATGTGTACCAAGTGATTAGTACCTGCAGGGCCAAGAAAAGAGTGTCAGATCCCGGGGCTGGAGAGACGGCTCAGGGGTTCAAAGCACTGGCTCCTCTTCCAGCGGTCCTGAGTTCAGTTCCCAGCAACCACATGGTGGCTCACAACCATCTATAATGAGATCTGATGCCTTCTTCTGGTGTGCAGGCATGCATGCAAATAGAACACAGTGCACACAATAAATAACTCTTTGGGAAAAAAAGTGTCCATAGAGATGGAGCTCCAGATGGTTGTGAACTGTCTGTCATGTTGGTGCTCAGAATCAAATCTGGGTCCTCCTCTAGAGCAGTAAATGCTCTTAACAACTGAGCCATCGCTCCAGCCCTATTGTGAAGTTTAAGCTGAAGAAGTTCATTTTGCACTTGTGGAACTGTGGTTGGAACTCGAAGATTATAATGGAGCTCTCATGTCTTTGATAGCCTGTGATACCAGTGTTCCCTACTATTGCAGTAACTTTAAGTTCAGCATTGATTGTTTTGTTATTCATTAAGGGACATTCTCTGCTAGTTACCAGCCAAACTTAATTCCTCAAGCCATTTATGGTTTGAAGATAGTATTTGAGGTTCTCATTAAGAAAAAAAATTGATCTTTTACCCAAGTCCTACAAATCACAATAAAATCTAACCATTGTTAAGCCATCAAAGTGCTGCATGGAAAGACTAATAGGCCTGTGGCTCATATGAAACAGGCTTGCCATGAGTTTAAGGCTTAGGCTGCAAGACCCTATCTTTAAAACAAAGTGGGAAATTTCTGACAGCACTCAGGCAGACGCAGACAGATCTGAGTTTGAGGCCACATTGGTCTACAAAGTGAGTTCTAGGCCTGCCAGGGCTACATAGTGAGACCCTGTCTCAACAACAACAAAATTTAATGCAACTAAAAATGATTAAATCCACAATAATGAGGTTTACATTGACACTATTGGTTCAGTAATATGTATGATAGGTTCGAATATTTTCTTCAAAGTACTTTTTGAAGAAAATAAAATGAGTACCGAGAAGCTTTATAAACATCTTGAATTTTTATATAACTTCGTAAATAGTCCCACCTGGTTTTTTCGTACACCACATATATTTTTATTATTTCATTTATAAGTCATCTTGGCAGGGCTGCTTTAAGTTATGCTATATTACTAGGCTGTGTTCTCATTTGTTGTTTCATGTAGACTAGTTGTCCAGCTAGTTTATACTTGAATAATCAACACTTAAATGCTGTCAGTTGTATTCATTAACCCATCACTAGCCACTCCATTTCTTGCGTGGTCAGTGACAGCGTGTCTAGTACCTTCAAGGTTATATAGGACTATAATTAACCAAAAGGCTAATACTAACGAGTTCATTTCCTTTGTATACATTTCTGCCCTTCAACAAGATTATCATTGATAAAATAGCTTTCTTTGCTCAGGAGAAAACAAGCCATTTGGAAACTTGGTTTAAATCCTTATTTTTAAATTTTTTATTGAAACTTTTTCATACAATATATTACCCATGGTTTCCCCTCCCCCAACTCCTCCTAGATCTCCACTCTACCCACCTTAGAAAACAAACAGGCAAGCAAAACCGTCCCCCAAAGTCCCTCTGGTTATGTGGATTGTAACATGTCTATTGATGGTTTAAAAGGTAATATGTGACTATGGGAGAAAATACAATATTTTTCTTGGAGTCTGGGTTACCTCACTCAGGATGAATTTTTCTAGATTCATACCAGTAAATTCCATAATGTATTGGGAGTATTTTGACATGTATTTTAGTCTAATTTTGTACTACTTTAGTGCATTCATAGTATCTGCCTAAGTGTGGTCTTGATCATCTAATCTGGTGAATATTAGGTATCTTTTGCTGTGCCTTTATGTGCAGTGTTCAAAGTACACTTTTCAGTTGCCACAGTGAGTGTGCTTGTGCGTTTTTTTAAAAGTCGCAGGATGACCCACATGCCATACTTGAAATAATCAAGTTACAACTGCATTGAGGTAACTGAAAGTGTTCAGAGCAGCAGTGCACAGCAGTGGGGGAAGCACTTACAGTCTGTCACAGTTGTCCAGCTTTGCCATTGTAACACAAGTGTGAATGAACGGCTGTGCTCCAGGAAGACTGTGAATACCAAACTGTGTATTCCATAGTTTTCACACATCACAAACATTCTTGTGCACATGGCCATGGATTGTGGCACACCTCTGTAAGCAAGTCCAGCACTCAAGAGACCCCAGGAAGGAGAACCATGTTTGAGTTAACTGGACCACACAGAGCTTTCCTGGACTCAAATAACTAAAACCCAGGAATTGGAATTGTATACTCATGATGCATGCAGGCAAGGTCCTGGTTTTAGTTCCTAGCACTTCAATGTAAAAACCAGTTTTAGATTACAGAGAAGATAAAAGTAGACCACATTGCTGAATTTGGCCCAAGTTTGCTGACTTACTGACCTAGTCTTCCTAGTGATTTTCCAAGATTTCCTATTACATTTCATTTGTTTGTTTGTCTCAAAATTCACTTCTATACGTGCAATTTAGATTTCCACGTAAGTAAGACTGTCGAATGCATCATGGCATTCACGTTAGAGTTTCTCTTTCAGATAATTCTCCACTTGTTCATCAAGATGGAAAACTCAGATTCTAACGATAAAGGAAATGACCAAGCTGCAGCACGGCGCAGAAGTCAAATGGATCGCTTGGATCGGGAAGAAGCTTTCTATCAATTCGTAAATAACCTGAGTGAAGAAGACTACAGACTTATGAGAGACAACAATTTGCTAGGCACCCCAGGTAAGCTACATCTAATGTAAATTATATAAGTAGGTCGCTAGGTTTTTAAGAAATAGCTTGTTTTACAATATGCTTCTTTAACAGAAATTATTAATACAGGAGATACTAAATGGCATTTACTGCCTGCCCTATTTATTGCCTGATGCCATTCTTTAATAATTGGAACAATCATAATATAAATTTTAGTGAAATGGATTAAATAAAATTGAGCTGAACAATTTAGCTAGCCATGCATCCAGTTACAAACTAATAGGATTTTAGATTCTAGGAAAGACTCATCCTATTTTGTCATCCTTTATTCTCTGACTGTGTCCCAACTGTAACCCTAGAGTTAGCTGTGGG